>JAXQQM020081511.1:0-195911 GCA_034641835.2 Pinus albicaulis
CGTCCAAAAATGAATGAAAAAATGAATTTCTTTGAATGCTTATGCATATACTATGTAACCTTCTACTTAATCAAGAGACATGTTTGATTTTTTCTTTGGAAAAAAAAAAAAGTATATGGAAACCATTGGATTTAGCTAAATACAAAATTCAATAAATAACATATATTATCTCTATGCATTAATAAAATTATAGCTCCACAAACATTACTTGAGCCAAATACAAAATCCAATGAATAACATATAGTGTCTTTATACATTAAAGAAACTATAGCTGCACAAATATTAGTTGCCCACCAACAACGCACTTCTGTTACAGTCACTTTGTCCCTGGTACCAATGGTGAATGGTGGAGCCCTTAAAAGCTTGATTTCATTTCATGTAACACGTACAGCTAAATCGTTATGTGAGTCTTTCCCCTCTTGAGGAATGTGCCAAAAATCATGTAGAATTTTTCCGAATTCTCCACGCTAACTTTCTTGATGTAAATTTCAGTTTGAACTGAAATTTTGTAAAATCTTCTGTGATGGCTTATCGTTGTGCGTGATTGGTAAAAAAAGAAGTCATAGTTGCCCAAAATATTTTTCAGAATCTGTAAGAGATATTCGTTTTGGGTTCGTGAGAGTGAATAGTTTATGGAGTTGTTTACGAATGTAATATAATAGTTTATTTTTTTGTTGGAATTTGGTAAAAAACAATTCAAAAAAATAGGTAATTGGAGTGTTTGAATTGCATTTTTGATGATGAAAATAGATTTAGTACCATTAAAAACTTTGAGAGCACCCAAAATAGCCAAATTTAATAACTCTAAACCAAATTTTCAAAAATCTTTACGAAAACTTTTCATAATCTTACTAAGAGAGCTATTATGAGTTATTCTGAGAGATTTTTTTTAGACTATAGCATAGGCACTCAACTGTGTGATTACAAATAATTGAGAGCATATGAAGTTAATGGTGTAGGGATAATTTTTGCATACCCTAATAATTCAGCCAACATTTAAGAAGATTTACATGTGAGACAACAATACTTAACTTGCATCTTAATTACAATTCAAATTTAGAACGGGTCACTCAGTTATTTGTACTTTTACAATCACGCACATATCACTCGACATTGGAGAAGCTTAACCAAAAGTTTTCTAATTTTTATTTTATCGTTTGCATAAATTTATTTTAACTTTTATGTTTTTAGTTGATTGTATATTGTAATTAATTTTTATTTAAATTTTGATTTTATATTTTTAGTTGATTGTAATATTGTAATTACGTTCATAGGCGTCACCAGTTAGAACTTGCTACTTTAATCATTTTTCTAATTAATCTTTTTGATCGGATGGTTTAAATTGGAAGATGCTACTATATTATATTCTTGTAGTTGCCACTCCATCAACGAATCTAATTAAAAGTGATAACTGTACATATCTAAATCCCATGTTTAAACCATACTTAAATTAATTTTTTACAAAACATGATTAAAAATTTACCATGCCTTTTGTTGATAACCACATATGCTACTTAGTTAGAAATGAAATTAAAAAAAAAAAAATTATAAAACATTGCATTGCAACATGGATTAATTTTAGTGATTTGCATTCTCAAACCTTATACCTTGTTGACCACTTAGCGAGTGTGCATTTAAAAAATTTACCTCCACTCCATTACACTAATTTGTTCCACATGCATGCCAGTCATGCCATTCAAATGTATGCTAGCATAGCAAAAAAAAAATATTATTTTATTAAACTATTCTTGCTCTCGTGGATTGATTTGTTATTATTTATTATTATTACTTAAAAAAAAATATTTTTCATGGGGTATTAAAAGCTCCATGCCACCCATTTTGAATTCCTTCTGTAACATATCCATGTACAGAAACAAATCTACAATGATTAATGAAACAAATTTAAAATGATTAAATTAATTAATTAATTAATCAATTTCATTCATTTAATTAATTAATTAAATTAATTTAAATATGATTAAAAATATTTTAATATTAATTGATTTATTTATTAAAATTAATATATTGATATATTAATTAAAACATTATTACTTAATAATAGTTACCCACATTAGTCAAATAAAACCAAATATAATCACATTAAGACTTTCTCAACCCTATATTTATTGTATTTGACTATAATGCAATCCTTAATTAAAACACATTAATTGATTCATTAATTAAAACAATAAAATATTAATAAATTGGAGCATTAAAAATTATTAATTAAAACATTTTACAATATATAATTGAAACTTTTATATAAAAATGTTTAATAACATTAAACATTAATTCAAAAATATAAAAATATATATATTAATATTAATTAATAATAAAATTAAATAATTATTATATTACAATTATTACATTGACATAATAATTAAATCATTAATACATAATTATTATACTTAATTACATTATTCAAATATATATATATATACATAAATATATTTGGATTTGGTTAATAATAATAATAAGATGTTGGAATTGTACTTAAATGTTTTTAACTTTAAAACATTAATTAAAACATTTGACAATATATTAATTAAAAAAAATATTTTAAAATGTTTAATGACATTAATTTAAACATGTTCAAAGAAATGAATTAATATTAATTAATAATAACATTAAGTTACCAATTTATTATCATTAATATATTGATATAGTAATTAAAGCATTAATACATAATTATAAATAGGAAATGACATTCGTCAAATATAGTCAAATACTACCACATCTAGATCAACAATATATGTAATTTATTTCACAATAATCAACCTTATTCAATCAAAGTAGTCATCATTTAATACAATATTAATTAATTAAATAATTAAAATAATAATTAACATTAATATTAATTAATTAAAACATTAACATTAACTAAGTTTAACCTTAATTAATTAATTTGTAATATTACATGAAACATTGATAACAATAATAAAGCCATTAAAATGTTTAAGAACATAAATTAAAACATTTGGCAATATATTAATTAAAACATTTATATAAAAATGTTCAATTACAATATACATTAATTTTTAGATTTTTAAATTACTATTTTCATATTAATTAATAGTAATATAAAGTTAATTAAAAATATTTAATAAAACTAATTAAAATACTTGACAATATATTGATTAAAATATAAAAGTCATGTCTCACTAGCACAACAAGTTGAGGATCAGCTTCATTAGCAAGGTGACCAAAGATGAAACCTCACAGGGGTGGTTATGTCATGTGCTAGTTGGAGGGGACATGCTAAAAAATCAAGTCAACCAAAGGCTCTCATGGCCTATTCTGGGTGTGATTTGTGTGACTTTGATTACTTAGATGTCCCTCGATTGTGGCTCCTCAAGTCTAGAGGATCACACACATATACATGCTAAAAAATCAAGTGAGATAAGGGCTCTCATGGACCATGCTAGGTGTGATCCCCAATTGACGTTGACGACTTAGATGTCCTTCGATCATGGCTCCTCAAGTCTAGACGATCTCTCTCTCACACACATATAATAATAACATTAACCAATAATTTAAAATTGTTTAATAAATATATTAATATTAATTAATGTTAATATAATCTATTAGAATTGGAATTGTAAACAAATGTTTCTAACATCATAATGTGGCATTAAATCATTTGGTCAACCACATTTTAGAATGTGGGTGACTCCTTGACCATGTTTGACTGTGTTTAACAATCAACAATCTTTGACTTTAGTGAGAAATAATTTCCTATTAATATTATTTATTAATATTGATAATTAAATATGTTGTGATGCTTGAATGGTAAAGGAATCTATTAAATGTTGCAATGTGACAAACATTGTCACAATGTTACATATTGCAATTTATCCAATGTTGCAAAGCAACATTACTACATTAGTCAAACACATTTACTAATACAATTGACTATTTTGGAGTAAGTTTGGTATTCATCACTCCTCAAGTTCAGTCAAACACAATTTCCTATTAATGGTTAATCATTGTCTCTACGACCAACCTTGATCAACCATGGAAAATGACTCTATTGTGAACTATGATCAACCACGATCAACCAAGGTCAAGTATGGTCAACCATGATTAATCATGATTTAATTTCGTCAACCATGATTAAGGTATTTCTCGTTGAATTTGGTCAACCACAGTTAACCATGATCAACCATGATCAATTGTGGGCATTTAATGTGAACCATTGTCAACGATGAACAACAATGTTGAACCACCATCAACCATGGTCACGCATCATAATCTATGGATATAGTGGTCAACCAATATTTCTATGGTCAACCATGATTAACCGTGTTTAAATATGCTTAACCATGGTCATTGTCTCTATGGTTAACCATGGCCAACCATGATCAACCATGATAAAAATAGCCAACCATGATAAACCATGGTCAAGCATTGTCGATCACCACGGTTAACCATGATCAACCATGATTAGCCATGGTCATTTAATGCGAACCATTGTTAATGATGAACAACAATGTTGAACCACCATTAACCATGGTCACATAACATAATCCATGGATATAATGGTCAACCAATATTTCTATGGTCAACCATGATTAACTGTGTTTAAATATGCTTAACCATGGTCATTGTCTCTATGGTTAACTATGGCCAACCATGATAGACCATGATAAAAATAGTCAACCATGATCAACAATGGTCAAGCATGGTCGATCATGGTTGATTATAGCCAACCATGATCATGCATGTTTGAATATCGGTAACCATGATCAGCTATGGTCAAACAAGATCGAGGTCCATATGGTCGATTATGGTCAACCATGATCATGCATGGTTGAATATCGGTAACCATGATCAACTATGGTAAACCAAGTTCGAGGTCTGTATGGCTGAATTTGGTCAACCATGATCAACATGGTCATCTTTGGTCAACCATGGTTAACAAAGTACATTTCATGTTCTATATAATACTCATCAACAACCATAGTCAACTATTTTTATAATGGTAAAATATGGCCAGCCAAGGTTCCTATGCATGATTATGGTCATCCATTGTGAACAATGCACATATTTGTGGTTGAATATGGTACAGTTCCCTATTCATGGTTAATCCATATCTCTATAGTCAACCACGGTAAATCATGGTTAATCATGGCTAAATTTAGTGAACCATGGTCAACCACAATTAATAAAAGTCAATGATGATCAACCATATTCAACCATTGTTAGTGATGGTCAATCATGATTACCCGCAGTTAAATTTTTTCAACCATTATCGACTGTGATTAAGGTCTCTCTCATTGAACTTGGTCAACCATGCTTGATTGTGGTAAATAATGACTTTAGACCATGATCAACCATGACCAGCCATGGTCATTTAATTTGAACCATTGTCAACCATGATCCATGGTCAAGTATCATCAAACATGGTCATTATCTTAAATTAATATTTTTATGGTCAACCATGATTAACCGTGGTTGAATATGGTTAACCATGGTCATTGTCTCTATGGTTAACCATGGTCAACGATGGACAACCATGATAAAAATGGTGAACCATAGTCAACCGTGATCATCCATGGTTGAATATCATCAACCATGATCAAGGCCTCTATGGTCGAATATTATCAACCATAATCAACACGATCATGGTTGAAAATGGTCAACCATAATAAACCATAATCAACATGAATTTTTTTGAATGTTGTAATGCATTTATAACATTATAATATCTCTTGAGTTTATTAATATCCCTTGCGTTTATAACACATCCTAGGTTTATTAATCCCTTGGGTTTTTTAATCCCAATGGTTTATAATATTATTTCATTGGGTTAATTAATCAATTGGGTTTATAGTATATATAATCCCTTGGGTTCGTTAATCCCTTCATTGTATAAAAATAATACCTTGGGTTTATAATGTTAATGCCTTTAGTTTTTGATTTTTTTTTCTGAATAAGGCTACTTCTATATTGATACAAAATAGTGTTACATAGAGGTCGAAGCCTCGAGAATTCCAGCCCATTGATGCAGCATTCTCGCTTTGCTAACTGGACATTGATCATCAAAAATTTTTGGAAGAGGACTCTGAAAGCTTTGTAGAACAATACGACTGTCTGTTCCTAACAAGTATTGGACTTCTATGACAGAAATTAGAACAGACCTGAAAATTAAGACCCCTGTGGAGTAGGCCTTAGTAGCCAGATTTTTACAATTCCGTGTCATAATTAAACAAAAATGACTGTATAAACCTGTGACAAAAATCTTGACCTGGACACATAACAGAGTGGACATATAACAGCATGTAGTTCCCACGCAGGGGAGACCATCCATAAACCAAAGGGAAACCCATGAGAGCAGTAGCAGAAATAAACATTGACAAAGTGCTGAAGAAAGACACCTTCGAGTCGACGAAAACCAAAATGCAGAAGCGCAGCCCTGGAACCACATTACTGTTCAGTGGGAGGATCTTCCTCTACAATGAGACATCCGAATTTGTAGGGGTCCTCATCAGCAGGAGGTGGAGTTGGAGCCCCATGGCGCGCTTGATCCCCGTCAGGTGGAGCCGAAGGGTTAGCCTCAATGTCCAAGTTAGCAGCTTTGTCCGGAGAAGAGGCGTTCTGCAGAGTATCCGCCTGAAGATTGCGGTGCTCTGCCCCCACAATGGGCTCCTGAGAATTCACCGAGGCGGCGCGAAACTGGTTCGAGGTAACCTGATCAGAGGGGGCAGCCCGGATGTCAATGGTGACTGTAGCCAAGAGAGAAGTGTTGTTGACGCTGCAAGGGAAGTGGAAGCGCGCATGGTGGGATTGAGCCCGAGAGGACAGGCGGAAGTGCCCTGCAGGACTGAACCGATTCCGGCCTCTGCCACGGCCTCTGCGCGGAGCAGGAATGCGCATAGGACCAAATTCTGAAGAATACGATGAGGAATCGGAATTGGAAGATGAGGACCTGTTTATGGCGCGCCCAACCAGAATTGGAAGATGAAGACCTGTTTATGGCACGCCCCACTACCCGCGCGCGCCTGCAACGCATCCGTGGTCGTAATCGAGGCATGGAGTGAGCAATAAGGACTTGCTGCTGACAGGAGTCGATGGAGGGCGAACTCAGAAGTTTGAAGGTGGCGCTGTTCGTGAAATGGTAGCCTGGTAAGATGTCAACACAACAGTTGATAATGCAACGAACCCCCATGCTGGTGCGTGAGCAGCGCTCAGCTGCAGCAGAGGAACAACTAGCTCGGATGGGCGGAACACACAAACAAATTCCAGAATCCTCCATCGCTGAAGTTGAAATGCTCGGGTATCGGGGATAGAGCTCCCTTGCTTTCTCATTTAATGGTCGGACAGAGTCATTTATGTTGCTATGCATGCGAGGGTGGGTGGCGGTGGTGGTGAGCCACGCGCCGACCCATGTGCCCCCCTGTGCACCATTAATCCCCCAATCCACCCGCATCCGGGAGAGAAAGATCATTATGCACCAGTAGAGTGCAATCCTGTTGAAGTTGTAGATCATTTGAACTGCTGAGAGGACCCGAGAAGAACGGAAGATCCAGATTCACTCCTTGATTAGCTAGTCTGTCAGCTACTTTGTTAGCTGTGCGTCGAACATGTTTGAAGATTATGCTGCGGGGAGTTTTGAGCCATTCTTCTATTTGCTCCAGTCTGTTAAGAAGCCTCCAACTGGACGCGATCTTGGTGGCTGAGGCCCCAGATTGGATTCGAGCTGCAGCTTCAATTAAGATTCGGGAGTCCCCTTCTATCTCAAGGGGGAGGAAATTCTCTTGAACCGCTATGCACATTCCTTGCCATAAACCTTCAAGTTCTGCTGCATTGTTGGTGTCGTTTCCTAAAGAACCATGATAAATATACTGAGCTGAGCCAGCAGTGTCTCTGAATATGCCTCCAAATCCAGCAGGGCCAGGGTTTCCTTTGGCCGCCCCATCAAAATTAAGTTTGTAGGGGTGGGTGTTAGGGGGAACCCAAGACTGGGGGGATTCCGGCAAGATAGAGGAGTGGGCAGAAGTCCTTGCTGTGGGGGGCAGAGAGAGATTCCAATTCCTCAAGATGAGGCGTTCCTGAGGGGAATCTGGCATATCCGAATCCTGCCAGGATCTGAGGGCCAGAGTCTCTTGAATAGATTGCTTCAGGAGAGTCCATAGTGCATCAAGAGATCTGTTTTGGTCCTTGAAGATCCGATTGTTGCGCTCTTTCCAAAGAATCCAGTATATAAATCCTGGAAGTAAAAGCCAGAGGGAGTTGAGAAATGAACTTTGGAAAGGATCCCTGGGCCAGTTCCGGATCGTGTTTGATATATCTCCTTTTCTTCTACCTGTTCTGCGATTGCAAATAGCTACTTTCTCCCATATTTGTTCTGCAAGGGGACAGAGATCCATAAGATGGGTGATTGTCTCTGTTTGAAGTTTGCAATTTGGACAACTTGAAGGGCCTATGAAGCCTCGTTTTTGTAGATTATCCCATGTGAGGATTCTCTTTTTGCTTAGGAGCCATAGGAAGGTCGAAACTTTGGACCATATTCCTGATCGCCAAATCTGGTCCCAAAGCTGGTCCTTGGTAGTTTGCTGTGGTTGAAAGAGCAGTTGATAAGCCTCCTTGGTTGTGAACGTTCCTTTGGGAGTGTATCCCCAGCGCACTTTATCCTGTTGGTCCGAGGTTTTGATTTTTCTGTGTTTGAGTTCCTTATCTATTTCTTCGAACGTTTCCTCCTGCTAGTTGGTCTGCCATGTTTCTGCTGGGCTCCAGATTTGATAACCTTGTGAGGTATTTTGTTGCCAGTATTGCTGAACGAGAGTTTTATCATTTTCTGTCATGTAGGCTTGCCACTTAGGTTTGTGAAAGAGAGAGGCAAGTTTGGGGGTTTGCTGCCAGGAGTCTTCCCAAAATCTTGCCAGATTACCAGAGTGGATTTCCCAAAAACTGTGCTCTTGTATGAAGGCACTATGAGGTCTAGCTGCATTCCAAATTAATGAGCCAGAGATAGTAGAGCTGAATCTGATTAGTGCTGCCTGTGAGCTACCGGAGGCATATTTGGCCTGCCAGAGGCGTGCCCAAGGTGGATGAGGGTTGGAGACCCATGTCCACCATATGCGGGCTCCCATGATATTATTACTGTGCAGAGGGTCTCGCAATCCTAGCCCTCCATCGGCCTTAGGAAGGCAGACATCTGTCCATTTGACTAGAGCCCATTTTTTATTGAGCCCTGCGGAGCCCCATAGAAAATTTCTTTGGAGGGTGCGTATTCTTTTCAGAACCCATTTAGGGGCTGCCAATATAGAGAATAAGTAAATAGGCATCGCTTGCAGGACAGACTTGATGAGGATAATTCTGCTAGCCATGTTGAGAGACCGATAGGTCCAGGAGGAAAGCCTGGATTCTAACTTGTCAAGAAGGGTACGCCAAGTAACATGCTTGATGGCTGAGCTAACAAGGGGAGCTCCAAGATACTTAGAAGGGAGACTAGCAATGGGAAAACCCAAAATTTTAGCTATATTGCGCTGGGTGAGGATAGGAGTATGGAAGAAAAAGAGCTGGGATTTTGCTTCATTGACAGTGGCCCCCGAGGCTACAGAATAGAGATTGAGCAAGGATTTAAAAGAAGTAGCCTCTTGGACTGACGGGTGGCCGAACAGCATGTTGTCATCGACGAATTGTTGATGGGAAACTGGAGGCTGGTTATGCAGGGAGATGCCTTTGAGGGTGTGGGATGAGACAGCAACATGCAGGAGATGGCTTAGGCCTTCAGCCATGAGGACAAAAAGGAAAGGGGAGAGGGGGTCGCCTTGACGAATGCCACGGGAGGGGCGAAAGGTAGAAGAAGGAGAGCCATTTAGTAAGATGAAGAAGCTTGGAGTAGAGATAAGGTTCAAAATCCAGCGGATCCAAGTAGCGTGGAAACCGAAAGCTACTAGCATTTGATGAATGTAAGACCAACTGAGTTTATCAAAAGCTTTTGAAAGGTCTAACTTTAGAATCATACCTGGTTTCTTGAGAATTTTGAGTGAGTGTATCACTTCGTGCGAGAGAATGATGCCATCCAAAATTTGTCGCCCTTCCACATAGCTTGTCTGCTCAGGCGAGATCAGGAGGGGGAGAAGAGGTTTCAGCCGGTTAGCTATGAATTTTGAGATAAGCTTGTAAATTACATTACAGAGCGCGATAGGCCTGAAACTATTCGGGGTGCAAGCGTCCTCCATTTTTGGTACAAGCGCAATGAAGGTCGAGTTCAGAGAAGGGAGTAGCCAATGCATCATGCGTGATTCATCCACTAGCTCCCAAACCTCTGTTTTGACCATTTGCCAAAATATATGAAAGAAGTTGGCAGTAAAGCCATCCGGCCCTTGGGCCTTTCCATCCTTTAATTGTTTCATAGCCTCTTCCACTTCCTGCATGGAAACTGGCTGAAGAAGTTTGTTGTTATGATCCTCTGTTATAATTTTTGGTATGTGCTGCGTGATAGAGCTGATGGCTTGATTTCTGCAGCCTTGAGGTTCTTTTAGAATGTCCTGAAAGTGCCCCTTTAGTTCCTTTTCTATGTCTTCATGCCGTTCCAATCTCTCCCCTTGCCGATTGTTGATGAAGGCAATGTTATTGTGCATGCGTCGTTTCACTGTGGATCTGTGGAAGAATTTGGTATTCTTTCCCCCCTCCTTGAGCCATTTTATCCTTGATTTTTGACGCCATAGAATTTCTTCTTGATGCCGCCTAGCCTCCATCTTGGAGAGGAGGATCTTTTCCTGTTGAGCTAGTTCTTCTGTTCTGCCTCCTGAAAGGAGAATCTGTTGAAGGGTCTTCATTTGCTGCTCCAACTCTTTCTGGTGAGCAAAGATGTTGCCAAAATGGGCGTGATTCCAAGATTTTAGAGCCTGTTTGAGATGTTTTAATTTCTGTTGGAATATGTACATCTTGGCGCCTTCCGGAGGCGTGAAGGAGTGCCAGGCATCTTGGACGACATCCTTGAAATTGGGATGCGAGATCCAAAATTCTTCAAAGCGAAAGGGTCTGTTGCACTTGGATCCCGAGCGCGTCCAGTGTAGCATAATAGGCCAATGGTCAGATCCTGCTTGGGGTAGGATTGAAGCATTGAAGTCTCCGCCTAGGTGTATGGCATTGTCGGTCAGCAAGAATCGATCCAATCTGGATGCGATGTGCTGGGGACCTCTCCTTTTATTGTCCATGTGTATATGCCATTTTTCGTGCTCATGTCCATTAGCTGATTTCCTGAAATGAAGTTTTTAAAGATGGCGCTATCACTGTCCAGCCTCATACGTCCTCCTGTCTTTTCCTCCAATGTTGTAATGGTGTTAAAGTCTCCGCCACAGATCCATAGAGGGAAGCATCGTTCAGAGTTAAGAACAGTGATAGAATCCAGAAGATCCAGTTTATTCTGTAGGTCCTGAGGGAAGTAGACATTTGAGAGATGTCCGTGGATATTCGTCCCTATTAGATGGAAAGTGGACTGAATAACAAAGTGAGAGGCATGAAAATTCTGGAGGTCGAGAATTTGAGGATTCCACATTACGGCTAACCCACCTGAAGCGCCGGACGCATCCACTGAGACATGGCTGCAACCCGACCAAACTTTGTTTAAAGTTTTTTCCAGGACAATATTATTACATTTGGTTTCTTGAAGAAAAACCAGAGAAGGCTTATCTTGCTGTATCATATTTTTTAGAAATCTGTGTTTTGCAGGACTATTGAGCCCTCGCACATTCCAGGAGATGAGTTTCATGAGGAACTGTGGGGGAGGGACTTGTAGAATTTCGTCAGCTTGGGGAATCTTCCAGATTCTACAAGCATTTCTCCTAGAATAATGATTCTTTGTAGATCAGTTTTTCGCCCTCTCTTTTTTGATTCCTTGAGAATTTTTTTCCCATCCCATGGGCTGCCTGCTTGTATGCCAAGGTAATTATGTTGCTGAGCTCTAGCTAGAACCACTTCAAGATTGTCAATCTGTCTTGAATGTATTGTAGTGTAATTTTTCTGTCTGCATGCATCTTCTAAGCCAAGAATATCCAAATCCCCCAAGTCTATGCTCTCTGGTTCTTCTTCCATATGGCTGGGAGGATTTTGGTCCAAAGTGCTTTGCTGTTGATGCATATTGAGAGCCGAAGCTTCATCTAGATCCGTGGAAGCGCTTTTAGGACCCTGATCTGGAATAGCATCATCTTTGGGCGGGAAGACAGGGATCTTGGAAAGATCGGAGGGCGGAATCTGAGCAGAGGATTCAGGAAGTGGAGGGACAGATGTGGAGGGCTGCTCTTCTGATGCATTTTGAGTGGGGATCTTCGCCAGATCGCTTTGATGGGACAGGGGATCAAATCTATTATGAGTATTGGGTTTGTTTGGAGGGTCATTATCTGCAGGGGATTTTTTTGCATGCTTTCTTCGGCTAGAGACCTTGGTGAAACCATCAACATCTTTGTTGCCCTCAGAGGCTGGGGATTTTGTTTCGCTATTCAAATGGCAATCCCTGAATAAATGACCATGTTCATGGCATTTCCTGCAACGAAAGGGAATATGCTCGTAATCTAAAGTTTGGATCCATTCAAAGTCGTCATGGAATAAACTTACCGAGTCCGTGAGTGCTTTTGAGAGTATCTAAAGATATTCCTATACATGCATCTGGTTTCACTTTCCCATTGCTTTGATGAAGACTCCCAATCCATTGCCAATATCCCTAAGAGTTTCCTCATCCCAATACTCCAGAGGAAGGGAATACATGCGAATCCAGACAGGAGCCCAGGTGAAGTCCTCCTTGTCTGGGTTGAATCGTTCTGTCCATTCCCGAAGGTACAAGCCAGCGGAGTTGAAAAAATACGGACCACCTTCGAAGATACGTGTTCGGTCCTCCAGGCAGTTAAATATTGCCGTAAAGAATCCTTTGGGGCCGAGCTGCAAAGTAACCTGTCCTTTTGGCCTCCATTTGGATATGATCCATCCTTGCAGGGCCTTTTCGGTAGGCCAGAATCCTAAAAACTTGCCAATGAGCGCGTGATCTCTCATAAAATGGATCTTGCCATTGATACGGTGACTAGGAAGATCGATTTTTGTCCTTTCTGTGGTTCTTGGAATGCAAGTAGCCGAGGACACCTTTTTTGTCTGCGTTGCTGAGTCGTGCTGGTCAGAGGCGCTGTCTTTAGCGGCCGTGGAGCTGTCCACAGGAGGGTCGCTTTTGTCAGTAGCTGCAGGAACGTCGTTGCCCTGTGGAGTGTCGGGTACCTGAGAGTTGGTTCCGAGTTTGACAGAGGAATCTAACTGTGCAGAGGATTCAGCTGACGGGCCATTGGGAGGAGGGGGGGCAGCACCCGCCCCTCCAACCCTGGTAGTCATGGAGTGACGTGCAGTCAGAATCCTGGGTAATGAGGACAGAGGTAGCTGGAAAGGGGGCGCTGCAGATCAGCGATGCAGAGAAACTGCATAAACCCTAGCGATTTCGTAGAACGCCGAAACCCTAGCGAGCGTAATGACACTCTCCATTGTCTTCTCAGCACGTTAATGCCTTTGGATTATTAATGCCTTGGTTTTATAATATTAATATGTCAATATTATTAGTGCTTAATATATGATCCCCTTAAGTTTAATAATCCTTTGGGTTATTAGATTTATAATTACGCCGATAGGCGTATCCCTATCAGTGCAGGCTCTTTTGTGATTATGCTAATTAATCTTTTTGATCCGATGGTCTATATTGAAAGATGCCGATATATTCTCGGTGAAGTCGCGCCACTCAATCAATGGATCAAATCTACCCCAATAACTCTCCTTGCATATCTAAATCACATGTTTAAACCGTACTTAAATTAATTTTTTAAAAATCTTGATTAAAAATTTACTATACCATTTATTAATTGCCACCTATCAAGATTAACAACTAGAAAGAAATCGAAACATTAAATCTCTCCAAGTGTTGAAATAGTTTGCAACGTGTCACATGCCTTCACGCAATGAAGCGTGCATGTTGAAATCATTGTGCAACGTGTCCCATATCTCCATAGTGGCGGCGGTGCGATTTGTAGAGTGGAAGGTCAACGGGGACTCAAGGTGAAGGCATCAAAACGGCTTGTCCACATTGGTGCGCACGTTGTTGGACGTTGTGATTTGGAGAGTGGAAGGTCAGCAGGCAAAAAAGCTCAGTGAAGGCATCAAAACGGCTTGTCCACATTGGTGCGCACATTGGTCGGACATTGCGAGCTTGGCTAGAGTGTATCGACGCGAAGTGGAAATCGGCTTGCCAACCAACATTTTGTGGGAAAAACATTGCCGAGAGCTTTGGAAAGACAAATTTACAAAGAGAACAAGTTCTTCGCACGATTGAACCAAGGATTACATACCCATCGCCTCGAAGAAGGCCAACGGGTAAATTATTTTATAGTACTAGCCGTGTTATTCCAAGAACTAGGTTGCATTCATTAGAAACCTAAAGAACTCAGTAATTAAGAACCCTAATTTGAAGCACGCGAGCGGTGATTAGATGGAACCCTAGGTAGTAGTAAATTATTTAGACGGTTTGACGTGTGAATGTAATCGCGATACAAATCACGGTGGACGATCCGTGCTCACACTCGAAATTTCGGTACAAAATGGTAGGCATTAATATATTATAAACATTTTGTACATCGAGTAGGGTTTGTTATAGCGATATATTGCCAGCGTAATTGACAATTTTTTTACCAAAAACATTCATGGGAATGATGAAACAAGGAAAATGATGTACTGACATGAACTAATTTATCGCAGGAAGCAGTGGAACCCGTTGGGTGAACTGTGATCCGTATTGCGCGAGCTTCATCCCGATGCGGAGATACTTCACCGGGATGGCACTGCTCTCAGATCCGAGAGGACCCACCGTGGGGAGGTCGATGTGACGTCGCTTGAATTTCACAAAGATTCACGAAGAGAGTTCTCGTAATGGTTTGTGTACGAACAAACCCGGTGGTCTCCCATGAAAATCTCACGTACGTGTCGCTAGGGATGGATGCTCGGAGGCATGAATGGATTTCCAGCGGCCATGGGTCGTCCCCGCACTATTCTCGCTATGGCTTCATCGGGGAGCTTCAAATTCAAATTTAATGGGTATTGTGAAATCGAATCGAGGGGTGGCAGCCCTTTGCTTATTATCACGCGAATCACGCGAACTCGCTACCCGACGTTGGGTTTCGCTAGCGGACGGAGATCAAATGCCGAGAAAATTTTGATGCATAAGATGGAAATTAACATCTCGTGAATCTAATCGATAACACAATATCATGAGCGCGAGAAAATAAATTCGGGAATACAATTAAATGCCCGAGATCCGTTTGCTTTCTTGGAGCGTTCGGATTTGCCGATTATTCATATAGGAGACTTCTCTTTTTTTGTTTCCGTTGTATCCCAAGACAAACTTTCATAACTAATTAATTTTTTTCAAATAATCCGAATTTCACATTTTTGAAGGTTTTCTATTTTTTACCACCGTAGATATTTACAAATTACAGGTTTTCTAAAATTTATGTTATATATATATTTTAACATTTAAATATTAATATATTAGTATTCTAGAAAAACAAAAGTAAAAATCAATTTACATTAACATATATTGAGTAATGGTTTTAAATATTTAAATATTTTTCATTGTTAATATTTTTTCATAAATACTATTTAATTGATAGAATGTTTTTATATATATATTTAAATAAAATAAATAGTTGTGTTTTTAAAACAACTATTTTTAACGCTTTTGGGATTTTACTTGAGGTAATAGGTTTCAGGTTTGATTAGGTTTACTAGATTGTTTTTTGTTTGGATTTTTTAATTTTATTTTATTTAAAGGTTACATGGAATCTTTTTAATGGAGAAAATAAAATTACCTGTTTTGATTGAAATTTATAGGAATATTATTATTGTAGAAAATTAAATTGTTCAATATTTGTATGTTTAAGATTTGTATATATGATTAGAAATTAGAATGGTTGAGTTTGAAACCATCATAGATTCATTTTAATTTTAGATTTATCAACATGTCTAAATACACTATTTCACTTAAGAATTGTATATTGACAACATGTTTGATGAGACAATAATTAAGATATTTTTATTCAATTATTATTAATATTATTTATACTTATATAAATTTCACAATATATATATATATAGCAATAATCTAAAGAAATTTTATAATAAAAATAATATATATATATATATATATATATATATATATATATATTATACAACTATTAATTAATTCATTTTTAAATTAATTAAATTTCTTATTTTCTTTATTTTAGTAAAATTAGAGAAAGATGAGATTTCTAATTCATCTTCATAATGAATCACATGTAACTAATCAAAAATACATCAACAAAATATACCATACAAGTTTTATAATTTTTTTGATTGAATATTTTTATTTTGATACATATAATATTAATTATATTAAATAAGGGTTGGAAAAAAATTTATTAATTAAATTTAAATATGATTATAATATGAATAATCGATCAATGTCATCCATGATCAAATGTCGCATTGTGACAACAATTGTCTTAATTGTCTCAATATTTAAATCAATTCCCTTGGGTTCACCAATTTCTTTGGTTTACTATGACCATGGTTGACCATGAGTGATTTTAATTTAATATATTAAATATATTAATTATATGACCATGACTTTATTAATTATATTAAATATATTAATTATATGATTTTTATAATTTGTTGGGTAATGGTTTTCCCTTGGGTTCACCAATTCCTTTGGTTTATAATATTAAACCCTTAGGTTTTATTAATCTCTACTCGTTTTTAATATTTCCCTTAGCCTTATTGATCCCTTAGGTTTTTAATATTTGTTGGGTAATGGTTTTCCCTCGTTCACCAATTCTTTTGGTTTATAATATGAATAATCGATGAATGTCATCGTCGATCAAATGTCACATTCGAAAAACATTGTCTCAATATGAATATCACCCATGGCTAATCATGGTCATAGTTGGTCGAACGTCGTATTGTGACAACAATTGTCTCAATATTTAAGTCAATTCCCTTGGGTTCACCAATTCCTTTTGGTTTATAATATTAAACCCTTGGGTTTATTAGTTCTTTTGGTTTATAATATGAATAATCGATCAATGTCATCCATGATCAAATGTTGCATTAGCGACAACAATTGTCTCAATGTTTAAATCAATTTCCCCGGGTTCACCAATTCCTTTTGGTTTATAATTTGTTGGGTAATGGTTGTCCCTTGGGTTGACCAATTCCTTTGGTTTATAATATTAAATCTTTGGGTTTATTAGTTCTTTTGGTCTATAATATGAATAATCCATTTATGCCATCCATGATCAAATGTCACGTTCGACAAATATTGTCTCAATATGGAAATCACCCATGGCCAACCATCGTCATAGTTGGTCCAACGTCACATTGTGACAACAATTGTCTCAATGTTTAAATCAATTCCCTTGGGTTCACCAATTCCTTTGGTTTATAACTTTTTGGGTAATGGTTTTCCCTCGGGTTCACCAATTCCTTTGGTTTATAATATTAAACCCTTGGGTTTATTAGTTCTTTTGTTTTATAATATGAATAATCGATCAATGTCATCCATGATCAAATGTCACATTCTCGACAAATATTGTCTCAATATGAAAAATCATTCATGGCCAACCATGGTCATCGTTGGCCGAACGTCGCATTGTGACAAAAATTGTCTCGATGTTTAAATCAATTCCCTTGGGTTTCACCAATTCCTTTGGTTTATAATATTAAACCCTTGGGTTTATTAGTTCTTTTCGTTTATAATATAAATAATCGATCAACGTCATCCATGATCAAATGTCACATTCTAAAAAAACATTGTCTCAATATGAAAATGACGCATGGCCAACCATGGTCATAGTTGGTCGAACATTGCATTGTGACAACAATTGTCTCAATGTTTAAATCAATTCTAGGGTTCACCAATTCCCTTTGGTTTATAATATTAAACCCTTAGGTTTTATTAATCTCTACTGTTTTTAATATTTCCCTTTAGCCTTATTGATCCCTTGGGTTTTTAATATCTCGTTGCAATAGTTTTCTCTTGGGCTCACCAATTCTTTGGTTTATAATATTAAACCCTTGGTTTTATTAGTTCTTTTGGTTTTATAATATGAATAATCGATCAGTGTCATCCACGATCAAATGTCACATTCTGAAAAACATTGTCTCAATATGAATATTACCCATGGCCAACCATGGTCATAGTTGGTCAAACGTCGCATTGTGACAACAATTGTCTCAATATTTAAATCAATTCTTGGGTTCACCAATTCCTACAGTTTATAATATTAAACCCTTGTTATTACTTCTTTTAGTTTGTAATATGAATAATCGATCAATTCTCATCGATGATCTAATGTCGCACTGTGACAACAATTGTCTCAATGTTTAAATCAATTTCCCTTGGGTTTCACCAATTCCTTTTGGTTTATAATTTTTTGGTGTGGATGGTTGTCCCTTGGGTTCACTCAGTCCTTTGGTTTTATAAATATTAAACCCCTTGGGTTTTATTAGTTCTTTTCGTTTATAATATGAATAATCGATCAATGTCATCCATGATCAAATGTCACACATCTCGACGAAATATTGTCTCAATATGAAAATCACCCATGGCGACCATGGTCATAGTGTGGATTGGTCGAACGTCGCATTGTGACAACAATTGTCTCACTTATTTAAGTCAATTCCCTTGGGTTCACCGATTCCTTTGGTTTATAATATTAAACCCTTGGGGTTATTAGTTCTTTTCGTTTACTGACTGTTGGGTAATGGTTGTCCCTTGAGTTGACCAATTCCTTTGGTTTATAATATTAAATATTTGGGTTTATTAGTTCTTTTGGTGCTATAATATGAATGATCCATCTAGGACATTCATGATCAAATGTCACGTTACGACAAATATTGTCTCAATGTGAAAATCACCCATGGCCAACCATGGTGATAGTTGGTCCAACGTCACATTGTGACAACAATTGTCTCAATGTTTAAATCAATTCCCTTGGGTTCACCAATTCCTTTGGTTTATAACTTGTTGGGTAATGGTTTTCCCTTGGGTTCACCAATTCCTTTGGTTTATAATATTAAACCCTTGGGTTTATTAGTTCTTTTAGTTTATAATATGAATAATCGATCAATGTAATCCATGATCAAATGCTCACATTTTGACAAATATTGTCTCAATATGAAAATCATTCATGGCCAACCATGGTCATCGTTGGCCGAACGTCGCATTGTTACAACAATTGTCTCAATGTTTAAATCAATTCCATCGTCGCAATTCCCTTGGTTTATGTCAATATGAGCTTGGGTTTATTAGTTCTGGTTTTATAATATAAATAATCGATCAACGTCATCCATGATCAAATGTAACATTGTATGCAAACCATTGTCTCAATATGAAAATGACCCATGGCCAACACATGGTCATAGTTGGTTTCAACCTTTGCATTGCTTGACAACAATTTCGTCTCAGTGTTTAAATCAATTCCCCTTGGGTCTCACCAATTCCTCGATTTTATAATTTGTTGGGTAATGGTTTTCCCTTGGGTTTCATCGATTCCTTTGGTTTATAATATTAAACCCTTAGGTTTTATTATTCTCTCATCGTTTTTAATATTTCCCTTAGCCTTATTGATCCCTTGGGTTTTTAATATTTGTATGGGTAATGGTTTTATCTTGGGCTCACCAATTATTTTGGTTTATAATATTAAACCCTCGTTTTATTAGTTCTTTTGGTTTATAATATGAATAATCGATCAATGTCATCCACCATCAAATGTCACATTCACGAAAAACATTGTCTCCAATATGAATATTACCCATGGCCAACCATGGTCATAGTTGGTCAGACGTCGCATTGTGACAACAATTGTCTCAATATTTAAATCAATTCCCTTGGGTTCACCAATTCCTTTAGTTTATAATATTAAACCCTTGGGGTTATTACTTCTTTTTGGTTTATAATATGAATAATCGTTCAATGTCATCGATGATCCAATGTCGCATTGTGACAACAATTGTCTCAATGTTTAAATCAATTCCCCTTGGGTTCACCAATTTTTGGTTTATAATTTGTTGGGTAATGGTTGTCCCTTGGGTTCACCAATTCCTTTGGTTTATACATATTAAACCCTCGGGGCTTATTAGTTCTTTTGGTTTATAATATGAATAATCGATCAATGTCATCCATGATCAAATGTCACATTCTCGACAAATATTGTCTCAAAATGAACACTTCATGGCCAACCATGGTCATAGTTGGTTTAACGTCGCATTGTGACAACAATTGTCTCAATATTTAATTCAATTCCCTTAAGTTCACCAATTCCTTTGGTTTAATATTAAACCCTTGGGGTTATTAGTTCTTTTGGTTTATAATATGAATAATCGATCAATGTCATCCATGATCAAATGTCGCATTGTGACAAATAATTGTCTCAATGTTTAAATCAATTCCCTTGGGTTCACTAATTCCTTTTGGTTTATAATTTGTTGGGTAATGGTTGTCCCTTGAGTCGACCAATTCCTTTGGTTTATAATATTAAATCTTTGGGTTTATTAGTTCTTTTGGTCTATAATATGAATAATCCATCTATGCCATCCATGATCAAATGTCGTGTTCTCGACAAATATTGTCTCAATATGAAAATCACCCATGGCCAACCATGGTCATAGTTGGGTCCAACGTCACATTGTGACGACAATTGTCTCAATGTTTAAATCAATCTCCTTGGGTTCACCAATTCCTTTGGTTTATAATATTAAACCCTCGGGTTTATTAGTTCTTTTGGTTTATAATATGAATAATCAATCAATGTCATCCATGATCAAATGTCACATTCTGAAAAATATTGTCTCAATATGAAAATCATTCCATGGCCAACCATGGTCATCGTTATCGAACGTCGCATTGTGACAACAATTGTCTCAATGTTTAAATCAATTCCTTGGGTTCACCAATTACTTTGGTTTATAATATTAAACCCTTGGGTTTATTAGTTCTTTTTGGTTTATAATATAAATAATCGATCAACGTCAACCATGATCAAATGTCATCCATGATCAAATGTCACATTCGACAAATATTGTCTCAAAATGAAATCACCCATGGCCAACCATGCACAGAAGCAATGAACGTCGCATTGTGACAACAATTGTGTCAATATTTAAGTCAATTCCCTTGGCTCACCAATTCCTTTGGTTTATAATTATTAAACCCTTGGGGTTATTAGTTCTTTTGGTTTATAATATGAATAATCAATCAATGTCATCCATGATCAAATGTCGCATTGTGACAACAATGGTCTCAATGTTTAAATCAATTCCCTTGGGTTCACCAATTCCTTTTGGTTTATAATTTGTTGAGTAATGGTTGTCCCTTGGGTTCACCAATTCCTTTGGTTTATAATATTAAACCCTTGGGTTTATTAGTTTTTTTGGTTTATAATATGAATAATCGATCAATGTCATCCATTATCAAATGTCACATTCTGAAAAACATTGTATCAATATGAAAATCACCCATGGCCAACCATGGTCATACTTGGCCCAACGTCGCATTGCGACAACAATTGTCTCAATGTTTAAATCAATTCCCTTAGGTTCACCAATTCCTTTGGTTTATAATTTTTTGGGTAAGGATTTTCCCTTCGGTTCACCACTTGCTTTGGTTTATAATATTAAACCCTTGGGTTTATTAGTTTTTTTGGTTTATAATATGAATAATCGATCAATGTCATCCATGATCAAATGCCACATTCTGACAAATATTGTCTCAATATGAAAATCACCCATGGCCAACCTTGGTCATAGTTGGTCCAACGTCGCATTGTGACAACAATTGTCTCAATGTTTAAATCAATTACCTTGGGTTCACCAATTCCTTTGGTTTATAATTTGTTGGGTAATGGTTTTCCCTTGGGTTCACCAATTCCTTTGGTTTATAATATTAAACCCTTGGATTTATTAGTTCTTTTGGTTTATAATATAAATAATCGATCAATGTCATCCATGATCAAATGTCACATTCTGACAAACATTGTCTCAATATGAAAATCACCCATGGCCAACCATGGTCATAGTGTGTCGAACGTCGCATTGTGACAACAATTGTCTCAATGTTTAAATCAATTCCCTTGGGTTCATCAATTCCTTTGGTTTATAATTTGTTGGGTAATGGTTTTCCCTTGGGTTCACCAATTCCTTTGGTTTATAATATTAAATCCTTAGGTTTTATTAATCTCTACTGTTTTTAATATTTCCCTTAGCCTTATTGATCCCTTAGGTTTTTAATATTTGTTGGGCAATGGTTTTCCCGTGGGTTCACCAATTCTTTTGGTTTATAATATGAAACCCTTGGGTTTATTAGTTCTTTTGGTTTATAATATGAATAGTCGATCAATGTCATCTATGATCAAATGTCACATTCTGACAAACATTGTCTCAATATGAATATCACCCATGGCCAACCATGGTCATAGTTGGTCGAACGTCGCATTGTGACAACAATTGTCTCAATATTTAAATCAAATCCCTTGGGTTCACCAATTCCTTTGGTTTTTAATATTAAACCCTTGGGGTTATTAGTTCTTTTGGTTTATAATATGAATAATAAATCAATGTCATCCATGATCAAATGTCGCATTGTGACAACAATGGTCTCAATGTTTAAATCAATTCCGTTGGGTTCACCAATTCCTTTTGCTTTATAATTTGTTGGGTAATGGTTGTCCCTTGGGTTCACCAATTCCTTTGGTTTATAATATTAAACTCTTGGGTTTATTAGTTCTTTTGGTTTATAATGTGAATAATCGATCAATGTCATCCATGATAAAATGTGACATTCTGACAAATATTGTCTCAATATAAAAATCACCCATGGCCAACCCTGGTCATAGTTGGTCCAACGTCGCATTGTGACAACAATTCTCTCAATGTTTAAATCAATTCCCTTAGGTTCACCAATTTCTTTTGGTTTATAATTTGTTGGGTGATGGTTGTCCCTTGGGTTCACCAATTCCTTTGGTTTATAATATTAAACCCTTGGGTTTATTAGTTATTTTGGTTTATTGCGCCGAGAGGCGCATCTACAGTCTAGTATGACGCCGATGTCAGGTGGGTCACGTCCTCATACAAAATGTCGGCTTAAGTTTTAAATTAAAAAAAAATAAAAAATAAAAATAGCATTGTGCTAGAACATATATCAATTTCTAATACAATTATGTGTTATTTATATAATTTGAATGGATAGTAAATTATATACGTGAATTTGAATGGATCATAAATTTACCTTTAACAAAAAAAATTACCACATTGAATTTCCAAATTAAGAAAAATTTTAAACATCTTTACTCTTTACTAAAGTCAATACCATTTCCTAAATCAAAGGAAAAGAGTTAATTCAACACAAACAATCGAAATCCAAACTCTTTTAATATTTATTTTAATTAAATATTTGTAAAATGAATTTATGCTTACTCCAGAGCTATGGTAAATAAATAAAAAAATATATAAACTAGATGTATGGTAAATAAATAAATATTCTTTTTATATTTATTCCATAAAACTTTTTATATTTAAAAAAACTTTAAAAAGAGGTTTTATTTAGATGAAGCCTATGGGACGAATACCATGGGACAAATTAATATTGATACCATGGGCCAAATACCATGGGTAAATAAATAAATATAAAAAGGTATAAACAAGTATGATAAATAAATAAATAAATATAAAATAGATATAAAGAGGTGTGGTAAATAAATAAATATAAAAGAGGCATAAAGAGGTAAGGTCAATAAATAACAATATATCAAATAGGATTATAAATAAAAATCTAATTATATAACAAGCCTATGGGCCAAATACCATAGTAAAGAAAAGGGGTATGGTAAATAAATATAAATATAAATAAACTAGAGCTATGGTAAGTAAATAAAACCTCTTTTCATATTTACTCCATAATCTTCTTTATATTTAGGAATATTTATGTTCATTAGTTTACATAACTAAGAAGAAATAGAGAAAGAGAGTGATAAGGGAGAGATGGAGAGAGAGTGTGTATGTTTAGGGGTGAGATAAAGAGACAAAGTAAGATGTATGGAAAAAAGGGGGGAGAGAAGAAGTGAGAAGGAGAGAGGGAGGGATATAGTAATGTAGTTGGAGAGAGAGAGGGGTGGAAAGAGAGAGAGAAAGAAAGGGATGGAAGAGAGGATTAGAGAGAGAGAGAGAGAGAGAGAGAGAGAGATGGGGGAAGGAAAGTTGGGAGGAAAAGAAGAGAAGAAAGAAAGGGATGGGGGAAGAGAGGGATTAGAGAGAGAGAGAGAGATATGGGGAAAGGAAAGTTGGAAAGAGAGAATTGGGAGAGAAAGGGAGAGAGAGGGAGGAGAGGAGAAGTGATGGTGGGGGAGAGAGAGAAGAGAGAGAGAGAAGATCGAAGGGGGAAGAGAGAGAGTTTAGGGGGAGAGAAGAGGACTTGGAGGAGAGAGGGATCGATAAGAGAGATGGAGTTGGAGGGGGAGAGATGTAGGAAATAAGAAATATAGAAAGTGAGAAGGGGAGAGAGAGAAGGAGTGACAAGGGAGAGACAGAGAGAGAGCATGTATGTTTGGGGCTGAGATAAAGAGACAAATAAGGAGAGATGGAGATAAGGGGGGAGAATGAGATATAAGGAGAGAGGGAGGGATATAGTAACATAGTTGGTGGGTGAAGAGAGAGAGAGAGAGAGAGAGATATGGGAGAGAAATGAAAAGAGAGGAAGGAAGAGAGAGGACGTGAGAGAGTGGAGAGAGGGAGGGAAAGAGAGATGGACTTGGAGGGGGAGGAGGAGAGAGGTAAGAAGAAAGAAATAGAGAGAGAAAGGTGGAGAGAGAGAGCGTGAGTGAGTGATAAGGAAGATGGAGAGAGAGGGAGAGAGGGGGAAGATAGAGATATAGATGGAAGGTGAAGAGAGGGAAGAAGAGAGAGATGGGGAGAGGAGGGGATTGACAAAGAGATTGATATACATGGATTGCGAGAGTGTGTGTGTTTAGGGGGGTGAGATAGAGAGACAGAAAAGAAGAGATGGAGGGGGATATAGATATGGATGGAGGGTGGAGAAAGGGAAGAATATTTATCACACTAGATGGATTGATATAAGTGGAGATGGTGATTTATAATCCTATTTGATTATTTTCACTATATGCGTCGATTTTAGTGTAGATATTTATTTCTAATGATATTTGATTACTTGCACTAGATGCATTGATTTTAGTGTAGGTGGTGATTTCCAATACAATTTGATTTCTTGCATTGAATTTGTTGATTTCAATTTAGATGTCGATTTATAATTATATTTGATTACTTGGACTAGATGAATTGGTTTCAATGTAAAAGATTTCTAATCCTATTTGATTGTTTGCACTAAATGCATTGATTTCAGTGTAGATGGCGATTTCTAATCCTATTTGATTTATTTGAGTAAATGCATTGATTTCAGTGTAGATGTTGGTTTCTAGAGAGAGAGAGAGAGAGAGTGATAAGGAATATGGAGAGAGAGGGAGAGAGGACAAAAGGAGGAAAGAGAGATATTAATGGGGGAGAGGGAGAGAAGGGGAATATAGAGATATAGATGGAAGGTGAAGAGAGGGAAGAACAGAGAGATGGGGAGAGGGGGTGATTGAAAAAGAGATTGATATATATGGAGTACGAGAGTGAGTGTGCTTAGGGGGGTGAGATAGAGAGACAATAAAGAATAGATGGAGGGAGATATAGATATGGATGGAGGGTGGAGAGAGGGAGGAATATTTCTTGCACTACATGGATTGATATAAGTGGAGATGGTGATTTCTAATCCTATTTGATTATTTGCACTAGATGCATCGATTTTAGTGTAGATATTTATTTCTAATGATATTTGATTACTTGCACTAGATGCATTGATTTTAGTGTAGGTGGTGATTTCTAATACAATTTGATTTCTTTCACTGAATGTGTTGATTTCAATTTAGATGTTGATTAATAATTATATTTGATTACTTGCACTAGATGACTTAATTTCAATGTAGATGATTTCTAATCCTATTTGATTGTTTGCACTAAATGCATTGATTTCAGTGTAGATGGCGATTTCTAATCCTATTTGATTTCTTTGAGTAAATGCATTGATTTCAGTGTAGATGTTGGTTCCTAGAGAGAGAGAGAGAGAGAGAGTGATAAGGAAGATGGAGAGAGAGAGAGAGAGAGAGAGAGGACAAAATGAGGAAAGAGAGATATTAGCGGGGGAGAGGAAGAGAAGGGGAAGAGAGGGAAGAAGATAGAGATGAGGAGAGAGGGTGATCAACAAAGAGAATGATATATATGGAGTGCGAGAGCGTGTGTGTTTAGGGGGGTGAGACAGAGACAAAAAAAAAGAGAGGGATGGGGATATAGATATGGATGCAGGGTGGAGAGAGGGAAGAATATTTTTTGCACTAGATGGATTGATTTAAGTGGAGATGGTGATTTATAATCCTATTTGATTATTTGCACTAGATGCATCGATTTTAGTGTAGATATTTATTTCTAATGATATGTGATTACTTGCACTAGATGCATTGATTTCAGTGTAGGTGATGATTCCTAATACTATTTGATTGCTTGCACTGGATGTGTTGATTTCAATTTAGACGTCGATTTATAATTATATTTGATTTCTTGCACTAGATGCATTGATTTCAATGTAGATTATTCCTAATATTATTTGATTGTTTGCGCTAAATGCATTGATTTCAGTGTAGATGGCGATTTCTAATCCTATTTGATTGCTTTGAGTAAATGCATTGATTTCAGTGTAGATGTTGGTTTCTAATCTTATTTGATTGATTGCATTGTTTTGCAGTGGTTGAATGTGAAAATTGTTTCATATAATCAATATGAAAAGATAACTTAAAGCTAACGAGGAATGAATAGTAGAGATGGTTGAGATTGATTGTAACATGAGTACATTCTTATTATTTCAATTTTCTATCTTTCTTGTTCTTCATTGTCACTTGCATTGTTTGTATCTGTCTGTTTTCATCGACCCCACTCAATTTATTAACAATAATTATCATCTCAACGAACTGAGGTAACTAAGAAAATTTAAAATTAAAATGAACAAGTTAATCTCAGAAATATTTAGCATATTTAAAATGATTATATTAATATTTGATATATTTACATATTACTGATAAAATTAATCATATCTTTGATATATTTTCCTTGGCAGCACACGACTGAAACCAGCCTAGATCTATCTTACATCTCAAAAATATACAAAATTTTTAATAATCTGAAAAATGTGACGTTGATGCCTCCGACTGGAACCAGCCTAGATCCATCTAACTCTGGATCTATCATGCGCCGAGAGGGATCAAATCTCTCGAGGTGCAAACCTTTTCTCAAGTTTTGCACTCAAAAAATAGGTTTGCACCTCTCAGGAACTGAATCCCTCAATGCTAGTGGATTAAGCTATAATCAATATCAAATCGACCGATCAATATATCCAACGATCAAATGTTGTGCATCACCAAATATTGTGTATCTTGAAAATCACCCATGGCCAACCTTGGTCATAGTTGGTCCAACGTCGCATTGTGACAACAATTGTCTTAATGTTTAAATCAATTCCCTTGGGTTCACCAATTCCTTTGGTTTATAATTTTTTGGGTAATGGTTTTCCCTTGGGTTCACCAATTGATTTGGTTTATAGTATTAAACTCTTGGGTTTTTTAATCTCTATTGTTTTTAATATTGCCCTTAGCCTTATTCATACCTTAGGTTTTTAATATATATCCCTTAGGTCCACTGACTCCTTTGGTTTATAATATTAAACTCTTGGGTTTTTTAGTTCTTTTGGTTTATATTGTTAATCGCACATTCAGTTTATTACTCTCTTGAGTTTAAAATACTAATTCTCAGGGTTTGTTAATTTCTTAGATTTTTCAGTTTAAAATATTAATTCTTAGGGTTTATTAATCTTTATTGTTTATAATATTCATCCGTTAGGTTTATGATATTTATCCCTTTGCTTTATAACATTAAAACCTTGGGTTTATTAGTTCTTTTGGTTTATAATGTTAATAATCTCGTTGGTTTATTAATATCTTATGTTTAAAATACTGATTCTTATGGATTATTAATTTATTAGGTTTTTAAGTTTAAAATATCAATTCTTACGGTTTATTAATCTCTTTTGTTTTTAATATTGATCCCTTATGTTTATAATATTTATCCCTTGGGTTCACCAATTCCTATGGTTTATAATATTTAAACCTTTGGTTTATGATGACATCTGGTTTGTATTATTAATTATCCCTTGGGTTTATTAATATCTTCACTTTAAAATAATAATTGTTAGGGTTTATTAATCTCTTAGGTTTTTTGTTTTTAAATATTTTTTCATATGGTTTATTACTCTCTTGAGTTTAATATTATTAATAATATAACCAACTATGATATAATATATATTATTAATATATTATTAGTTCTTTTGGTTTATTAATAATATAACCATCTATGATATTAATATATAAAAAAATATTAAAATATTATATATTATTTATATTATTTTTATATTAATAAATATTATATATATTTCAAGTTAATTTATAATATGTATATAGTTAATATTATTAATATATTAATAAATATTTTTAATATATATTATTAATACTTATTATAATATTAATAATATATATAAAATATTTTTGTATATATTAATAATATTATAATATTATCAATAATCATTATAAATAAATATTCAAATATTTATTAATAATGATTATTAGTAATATTATAATATTATTAATATATATTATTAATAATATTATAATATTTTAATATTTATTTAGTAATATTAATAATATTATAATATTACTAATAATAAATATTAAAATATTTATTAATAATGATTATTACTAATATTATAATATTATTAATAATATATATAAATAATATTATAATATTATAATATTTATTTAGTAATATTAATAATATTATAATATTACTAATAATCATGATAAATAAATATTCAAATATTTATTAATAATGATTATTAGTAATATTATAATATTATTAATTATATAAACAACTATGATATAATATATATTATTAATATATTATTAGTTCTTTTGGTTTATTAATAATATAACCATCTATGATATTAAAATATAAATAAATATTAAATTATTATATATTATTAATGTTATTTTTATATTAATATATATTATATATATTTCAAGTTAATATATGGTATGTTTATACTTAATATTTTTAATATATTAATAAATAATTTTAATATATATTATTAATACTTATTATAATATTATTAATATATATAAAATATTTTGTGATTTTAATCATAATTAATATATTTAATATATTAATATTCTTATTAATATACAATATATATATTTCAAGTTAATATAATAAAATTATTATATATAATATTTATTTATTGATATATAAATTAATGTGATGGGTAGTGGATATAGGACTATCCGCGTATATCAACCATATTGGTAAATGTGGTTGTAAATCTATTTTATATATGCCTATCCGCGTATATCAACCACATTAATTTTTACTAATGTGATTGTACTAGTTTAATAGAAAGTAAGTGAGAAAATTTGGCAAAAGCCAAAGGAACATATGAACTGCTATAGTATGGAAATAAATCCTATGGTTATTTATGAGAAATATAAACACTAACAGAATAAAATATCAGTCATCAAAATACTATTGACAATTTGACATGTAGGATAAAGATGAGTTTGCAAACCCAGAAATTGGAACAAGAAAGTGGGAACAAATGGAAAAAATAGAACACACGTCTTCTATGTGATGAACAATCCTTTGAAGGAGAAACTCGTTTGCTGCTAAATTGTTCCGGATATGACGAACTTTCCGTCCAAAGGGCTGAATGCTTTGCTGAATTTTCTAACAAACATATGTGAAACGAGATTTCTCTATAAATAGATTTAAAACGAGTATAACTGTACTTAACCGTTTCTACGGTTTTTAAAAGTTACATCAAGAGAAAAAGAATCCATTTTGAAGAGCAGACAAGCTTTTTCAAATTACAAAACCCCAAGGAAATCTAGTAACCGGCGAAGCTCAGCCGAATTCTAGAAATTAAGATTTAGCATGCATTGTTTGCAATGCCATGAGCAAATAATACAAGAGCTACCAGGTTGGTTCGATACCCAAGTCAAGAGTCTCTAGTTCAAAGCTCTACGCACGGAAGGAATACCTGTGTAAAGCTAAACTGAAGAAAAGTAAAATTAGTGAGTATCAGAGCAGTACTTGCTTGCTGTTGCAGATATTCAGTATTTCAACCAGCTTCACTGCATAAATTAGAGAAGGTATATATATATATATTCATACAGGCGAGCGTGATTCCACATTTTAGACAGCCTTTTGAAGCAGTTTCTGTACTTTTATCAATTTCTAATCACTTTCTGAGAAGGGCTGATCTCATCTTATCTTAATCTCTAATCTGCTATCACAGAAGCATTTCTCATTTTTACATATAATCATATCTATTGCCTACTCCAGTTATATTTCCTTTCTTAATTTGTATCAGGCAGATGGAATGATTCTGATCCTTTTGATATTCATGATTTCCACATGTTTGTACCCGTTCATGAGGTTGCCCACTCATTTGAGTCTGCTTAATCTCAGCAGTATTTTATGGGGCAATCTTGCGGTTCTAGAAAATGGTTTGGAACTGCAATAAGAAAAGAGTAATTTAAACCTGGTAAACTCTGAGAAGGAAAGCAAGCTTGCGGTGAACAAAACATTTCTAAAAACTCTATTTTTAACTACTCCGCTTTATTACTCGAGTCAAAATTCAATATAGTTAATAAATTATAAGAAATATCATGGTGCTAAATATATCCACGTATACCTATTGATGTGTTAGTTCCACTTTATGAATCGGTATTTTATCGTATTATGACTCAATACTTTACTTAATATCTGCACAACATTTATGTCGCCACTGGCACATCAATATCATGGAATACTTCCAACATTTTATTGAGATCCGTCATACATCTGGGCCGTCCATTTCTAGTTAGAGGTACACCGTCGCAGGCTCAATGAATCATTCGAAAATATCAGCAATAAATTACATGTACCGATCTTTATCCTTCTGGCTTTTCGAGGTCATGATCCGAGGGACCGTTTCTAATCAGTGGACACGTGTATGATGGAAATCTGAGATATCGCTAGAGTTACTGTGGTTGAAAGGATCCAGTCTTCGTTGTTCCACAATTCAGGCGAGCCTTATTTCAGCTGCTATTCGCTCATTAATGTGCCCAGGGGTGGAATGGTCGTCGTCAGATTAAAACCGTAGATCATCGTGCGGTGGTCATTCCACCCCTGGATGCATTAATGGGCGGATAGCCACTGAAATAAAGCTCGCCCACAATTCACGTGACTTTTTCTAGAATCACGAAGCAGTTGGCAATAACAAGTTCAAAATATGAGCCAATAACATTTTAGAAAAAAACATTTTTAAATAATTAAAATAAATAAACAATAAAAATTACCCAAGTTTAACCATAAAAAATATAAAAATTTTCTATTCACAGACAAATTAATGTCTAATCACAGAAAAACCTGCAATATACCCTGCTCGCGGGCAGGTATAATAATAATAATATTGGCAGGTAACTTTTATGCCTACTTCTCTCGATACGAATCTTTACATACTTTTGGTTTTGGTTCCTAGATGTACTTGATGTTTCTCATCTTAAAAAGAATTAACCGTATTCGAATGGGACGGGGTTACCATCGTGATCTTGTGAGGAAGCAGCTAGTATATATAAGATAATTTGGGAGCAATTTGTAAATATAAAATAATTTTAGTGATCTTGTGTGGGAGCAGCTAGTATATATAAGATAATTTGGGAGCAAATTCTAAATATAAAATAATTTTAGTGATCTTGTGTGGGAGCAGCTAGTATATATAAGATAGTTTGGGAGCAATTTGTAAATATAAAATAATTTTAGTGATATGATGCTTGTTCATGCTAAATTTTATAGAGTTTTATTTAAATTTATATAATTTAAATATTTTTTTAAAAAATCAAAATATTAATTTATTTATATATTTAAAAACATTATTTAAAAAAAATAAAATGTTATAAAAAAATATATCATTAAATTAGAAAAAATAAAAACCAAATTTTTACGTTATCATTAAAATTATACATTAATTTGTAAATAAAGTTTTAAATGAAATAGTGAAAAGTATACATTAATTTGTAAATAAAATTTTAAATGAAATAGTGATTATATGTTGTTTAAAATATAATTGGAATTGAATTATGTAAATTTTATAATTCAAAATTTTAATTTCACTGTAATTTTGTCAAATTTCATTTAAGATTAATTTGAAAATAAATAAGCTATATAGTAGGGAATACCTACGTCTTAGTTTAAATATAGCTCTATATATATATATAAAGTTTGGCAAAAGGCGTATATAAATGTATGCATAAACCAAAAACTAGAACTAGAAGAAAAAGAGGTAAAATTAGAAATATTTTGAAATAAATTTAAAAAAACTTAAAAAACATAAAATCTAGAAATCCTTGACTCTTTCTATAATTGCTATTAAAATCAAGCAAACTACAACAATGTGAAGAAAACTATAATGGACATATGTTTAATTTTCTATGTAATTGAAAATTCCATTAAGCAAATGCACTAAATTAAGTTTAAATAATATATAATTAACAGATAAATAAAATATGTATTTTTAAGTTAATGATAATGTTATAAGTGTAAGTTAAATATTAGATTTTTTTATTACAACTGTCTCAAATGAAACCATATTTTTTAGAATTTAAGTTTGAGTTGTATAATATTAAAATGTAGAGTGTTAAAAAAAATTCAAAGCCTTTAATTTATTTATTTATCAAAAGACACATTTGTGTTTAATTTTACTCATGAAATATTCTTTAGTTTCATTTAATTAAAAACATGATTATTAATTAAACATCACTTGTAGCAAGTTAAAAATATTTCGATAATAAATACTTTTTTTAAAAACTTTAATTTTAAATAATTAAAAAAAAAATCTTGTATTGAGTTGGTTGGCTCTTCACTTCCCCTTTTCATTCTATATTTATATACCCTAAAATTATTCTCTTCTTGGCAGGTTTTGTCCTGAAGATGAGTCTTGTTCTAGACCTGAAACGTAGACTGAAAAATGAAGACTGTGGATATTTCGAGCTTTCTATCTCAAAATCTATACCACAAAAACCTCTAAACTATCATTGGTACCCTGTACAGAAGGGACATGTGGATTGAGGTGCGTAATCTTGAAAAAACAAGGGTAAAAATTCGAAGAAGAGAAGCAAATCTATTTTTCCTAAAACATTGTCATGATTTAAATCTTACTCCATCATTCGCTCTCATAAAACATAGACTTCACAACCAGCACAACCGCGGGTCATTCGACCAGCTTAGTAAATCCTTGGTTTGCCATGAAATTCGAAGAACCAGATTCATGTTAGATCGTCTCTCGACAATAGCGTTTAAAATTCATCTAAAGCTAGCTCATATTATTTGTAAAGACCTCTGGTCTACCATTAACAACTCAATAGCACTCAAGGCTGATAAAGAAGGTCACCTCGCTTGTGAGAAGTAGAAGAAGAAACTTGATAAATTAAATTTTAAACACAATTATTGCATACCCACAATAACATGCAACCCAACACTATCAATCCATAGAAAATTAGCGATCACAACATTGAAGTAGACTCCCCATCCACCGTTCAAGCCCTCGATCTCACTATGGAAAACAACACAGGTTCAAATGGCAGAGGCGGGGACTACGCGGCTGATAGCAATACACAGTGTAAACAAAAAATAGCATACAATATCGATAGAAAACACAACATTGGCAGAATCTGCCCAAAGTACTTCGCTTATCCCTGATCACACCTTAGATAATAACACTTCAATTAGTGGAGGTAGGGACTATGGGCCTGGTGGCAACATGCAGAGTAAGCACAACACCATGGCATTTGAGATCGATGCCATTAATACCAAGGCAACGTCTAGGGCTACAACAACATCGAAGGATTTGGCCACGACAACGTCTAGTGTATTATCTAAAACATCGTCTAATGGATTGGCTACGACAATAATGTCTAGCGAATTGTCAACAGATTTAATGAAAATAGTCCACGTAAACACGCCAAAGGCTAGTTCTATGGATCGACGCCCTAATATGGCTAACATGATTAATAAAATTCCACACCCCATAAATCTGAATGGAAATATATCCAACAATAATAATAACAAAAAAGTTATTAATATATCCTTTTATGAATTAAATAATAAAGAAAATGAGGTTATAGGCAAAGGGCTCAATTTTGTTGTAGCCCCCAATCGCATTCTGAAAGAAGAAATCATTTGCAACATTGAAGATGGAATCAAGCCTCTTAGTGATGAAGACAAATAACTTGTGAGACAAGAATGTGTCATCATCTTAAGAAAGGCCAGACTTCCAAAAAAAAAAATTGAGTAATGAGCAATTAAGAGCCCTAAAAAACCTAATATGTAATGATAACATTGTCACCCTAAAAGAAGACAAATGAGGGGATGTTGTGGTAATGGATAAAGAAGAGTACATAAATAAAATGATAGACCACATGTTATCACTCTCCCCAAATCCCTAGGTTGAAAATAGGAGTGAAGAAAGAACCACAAACCAACTTTTAGCTAGGTAGCTAGCCCTACCTAACCAAAGAGGGCTCTCTCCATGTCACTTTTTAAAATATTCAATTTTAGGTTGAGTACCAGATTTTATGCTAGATATGAGTTAGTATGTTTTGAAATTTGTTTAATAATTTGTTTGATGGATAAAAATAATGTCTAGTGAAACTAAAATTGATTTCAAAGACTGAATTGCAGAGAGCAGAGTGAGGCATGATAGGAAAACTTTTTGAGCACAATTAAGTTGTCATTTGTGTATAGTGGTAGAAAAAAACAAGGGTCTAAATGAGCATTTTACTAAATTCATTCATCCTAATAAAAGACACATTTGTAGAAATGTTAATAAACAAAACATATAACTAATCTTTTTTTATAAATTGATAAGAGTTTTACACAGTAACTGAAATGGAAATGAAATAGCAGAGAGAAAAGCACAGTGCTCAAAAGAAATACCACATGAATCTCACAACATTTGTTGCAACTCCTTTGATTTCATTAATAATAAGTCCACAGTAATACACAGTCTCCAAAACTCGATTATCCAACACTAATAATTCATACAGTGAAGTATTAATAGAAAAATTTAATTACAATAGATTACATTAAAGGCTATCATAACAGATAGCGCTTTATTTTCCAAACTAAACTCTAATTATAGCATGGAAATCAATTTGATTTGTTGTGCTAGTGTTGCTCTAATTGAAAATGATTGCTGAAGGAGATAATGTGGGTTGCGCTGACTGTCAGTTGACTAATGATCTGGAAAAGGTTGAATTTTATGCTTTTACCACGTAATCCTGATATTCACACAATTTTTCCCAACGTTCTTCATCAGGGATGGCCAATTTTATTACCTTACGGTAAACTTCATCTGTTTCAATGTATTTAGCAAAAGTAGGCCTCACCAAAAAAACATGTTTTTATCTCATATTGAATATAAATGTCATTTCTTAGTGTTCCCAACAATGCGCTTCCTGTCAATGTACCTTTGATATTTAAAACTTGGCAGTATCTCTGGTTATTTCCTTAAGTCTTCTCCAATAATCCTCTTTGATCATCAATCTATCATTAATCACAAATAGAGAGGGCAATCCTTTCTGTGTCAAAGGCTCTATTCTGCTAAAAAATCTCTGAACTATGATCTCCATATTGTGACACTTATCCTCAAGCTGAAGAATCAAATACTTCTTTGTGAGCACCTTCTTTACTTCTAGGATTGTTTTTGTTCTCTCATCTATGCCCAAATCATCCAGCGCATACCTGTTCTTTGCATTCAGAAACTTGATGATGTTGTTTGCTATAACAGGTTTATCTCTAAGCTATGCTTTGACTGTTGCACTGGCCTCATTTTCTTTCTGTATCAGCGCCTTTTGCTCAAATATAATCTATATACTTGGCCAAATCTCATTTAAATATTCCATGATGTCTTCCTAGATTATTTCTTTTACTTTGCCAAAATTATTTCCAATGGTTGATTCTTTTTTCTCTTTCTGCAACCTCTCAATTAATTTCTTACCTCTTTGTGCTTCAGCTGCATGTGAAATTTCATTTGTAGATTTCTAATATTGCAACAATTTTACTTGATCCTGTAATTTATTTATCTCCTCTTCCTGAATTCACATATTTCAAACTGCTTTAGTGAGTTTCTCAGCTCTATCTGTAGTACTTGTTGTATAAGGTGTCACTACAAGGAAAAGACCCTCAAGCGGGTGTTTTTGAGGAACCCTTTATAAAAATAGCCCAAACATATGTTTGTAGCAAAGGTTACTAGAGGAGGTTGGTGGGTGGAGGTTTTTGCAGATGTTTTTTTTCCAGTGCGTTTATATCCTAAACCGCACTGGTGCGTTCAACTAGAGAAAGCACCGATGCGTACAAAAAATTGGCACACCGAGACACCGTGCGCTCAGTACAAACCCGCCCGGTGCGTCTCATTACTATAGCACACTGGTGATCTACAAATATTCTGCACCAGTGCATCCTAAAACCCCATGCCAAAACTGAAACAGCCAGGTACGATTTTAAGAAACCACACTGGTGCGCCGATAAAACCCGCGCACCAGAATAAGGTTAAATAACAAAATAAATTACGGCCAAAAATATGCATTTCCACTTTCCAGTGCTCCAGAGCTCTCAAGCACTGGTGCAAATTTACCTTGTGTGAGGTGCCCTGCCATCAGTGCTCCCATTGCATGCACTGCTGTTGTCCATTGCCCACCATCTCCATTTCAAATTTTGCAAAATCGTGGGCAAATTTAGTTTTGCAAATTCTACACCCAATATGCCTCCTCGATGGCCAAATGTATAGGTATTGTACTTTTTTTCCATAATTAAACCTTTTAGTAGATTAGTTTTCTAAAATAGCTTAAAATTCACCTTATTTAAAAAAAAATCCCGTGTAGTGCGCTCGAGCCGTTTGGCTTGCACCGGTTCACGGTGCTACCTGTAAATTTACAGGTTGTACCGTGACCGGTGGTAACGGTATCCACACTGATTTTGAGGTGGTACCGAAATGACGCACCGTGATTTTTTAAAATTAAAAAAATTGTGGTGCGGTCGGTTATCTAGCCGTACTGTTGATCATGTCGAATTGCGGGAATGCAGTGCGTTGACAGAAATATCCGCCCAGGGGTGGGTAATTTTGTCACTGCACCGCCCCCCCTGAACTTGAAATATTCAATGGTGCGGTCATATAAACGACCGCGTTGTTAACTATGTAGTGATGTCAGGAGGGCGGTGCACTTCCTAAACTATATGCCCCGGGGTGTATAGTTTGGTCAGTGCACTGCCCACCCGACATAGGTACATAATAAACGATGCAATATATTATACCACTACACCATCGAACTTGTAACAAAGCCAGGAGGGTGGTGCACTGAAAATTTTCAGGTGCACCACCTCTGGTGCGCGAAAAAAAAAGATGCACAGTTACCGGTGCATGCTTGTTTTTTGTGGTGCACTGACTGTTTCTTTTTCTTTTTAAAAAAACATTATATATGTATATTCCTAAATACATGTCTCATTTAATAAAAAAAAATTATCTATTATTTCAATCATTCAACGACATCAAAGGAGAGAAGAGAGGACCAACAACAATAACAGGCGGACTAGTATAACATGGTTCGCCTATGGGAGGCACGAGAGGGAGAGAGATACGTACCCTCGCCCTTTTACAACGGCCACCCAGGGGCTCCTAAGGGAGATAGGCATCCTAAAGTTCTATGAGGAGGCTACATCCCTAAAGGGCCATGGTGGGTTTTTACGACAGCTTATCCACAGGTGGAATGCCCACCTACAGGCTTTCCGGGTTGGTCCTAACTAGTGGTAGGCGCCCACTTAGGAGGACATCTATTTCATTACTATCCTATCAAGGAGAGGAGTGGATTTTCCCTCGTTCCTAGATGTCTCCATTAGTTATGCAGCAGGGATTCAGTTGGTGTATTCCTAGAGATACATTAGCACGAATATACTGTCTCCTACAAATTTTCAGGTCTCCGGAGGTCAGTTACGTATTACTTCATTTGGTGGAGAGGAGGTGAGGTGCCTCTCTAATTTCTACCATTGCACACCATACCACTAACGAGAAACAAATTAGTTTCCTGCTTCTATTTTATGTTGATTCTTTATTAAAGGTGCCACAACTTGCGAGGTGGTGTGCCATTTTTTTGCGGTAGTTCTGTACAACTTTAGATAGATGTCATGCTCAGGCACAAGGGAGGGTGAACTTCCCTTTCGCTTCAGAGCTATTTTGTTTATTTTTTGAGAGGTTTCCAGAGATGAGGCCTACTTTTGTTCAACAACCTTGTAGGCGATGCTGCATGTACGGATGCAGATGTGGGGACAAATGATGCCCAAGAGGGGCGAGTCAAAGTTTTTTGCAAGGATATCACATGATGCACTAGAGTTGCTAGCCAGTGTTGATGAGCATCCCTTTGTTTTGGTCCCCTGTCCGTATGCTGGTTTGGATTGGGGAGGGTGTGCCAACATCCTCTTCACAGATGATGAGCCACGAGATGATAGAGGTACTATTACTGTTTTATTTAAATTTATTCTAACATGTTCTTTAACTTATTTTTATTAAACTGTTTAATAGAATTTTCTAATTATTGTTGTGTACTTATATATATTTTGCAGATATTGGGTCATTTGATGGTGGTGAGATGCCACCAGCACCAAATTATCCAGGTGTAGATCCTGATGATGATCAGGAGATGATAGATGCCAAGGATCAGGCCGGTGCAGACAGACCTGGTCCTCATGGTGCGTCGGTATCACCTTTTGCGAGGTGTAGGCATGATAATAGACTTAGGATGGAGTTGGGAGACCAAATCTGTGCACTGTTTGTGGAGGTGGGAGTTAGGCTGACCACTATGAGAGAGATACAGGTCAATGCTAAGCTGGTACAGATGTGGAGAGGCAGGCCGCTTGACATGTTCACCCTGATGCAGCATGTTGTAGGAGCTACCAGCTTAGTTATGCGGTTAAGGAGGGCCCTTCGACATAGGTGTGGTCAAGACGCAGTACGTCCACAGTCGAGCAATGACATATCATCTGATGATCATGATTAGGGGAGTGATCATCATTCACCTCATGCCGCAGATGAGAAGAATGTAGCATCGACCAACAGTCGTGATCATGAGCAGGCTCGACCATCCACATCGAGTCATCATGATCAACAGCCTACAACATCCAACATTCATGATCATGAGCAAGTTGGACCATCCATGTCGAGTCATCATGATCAACAGCTTGCAGCATCCAACAATACTCATGATCATGAGCAAGTTGGACCATCCATGTCGAGTCATCATGAGCAATCGACAGTTGATCCTGATCAGCATGAGGCACCACCAGATCAGGAGGCACGTGATGATCAAAATCTATCTGAGCTTGTCGAGGCTGCACCATTGACTGAGCAGGACTTGACTAGTACTACTATTGATGATGTACCACCAGCTAATATTTCACATTTATGATATTACAATTGTATATTTTTGACATTATATATATATAGTCCATGTATTTTATGTTAATGTTGCATATGTACTTAGTTTACATGTTGGTGATCATCATGATGTGTATATTGTTAGGTCATGTTAGATATGTTCATTTAATGTGCAGCTTGTAGATAGATGTGTATGCGATATCAGTTATTTGACATGAGATGTATATTTGATGTTTGTGTTGTCATGATGTTATACAATGCTAATTGTGTTTTGTTAGATGATCATGATCACGATGATTAGATGATGTTAGCGATTTTGAATGTGTTTTTTAGTCGAATATGATGTTTGTACAATGGTTATCATGATTGCAATGTTTATTTAATTTAATATTGAATCATGATATTTATTAAATATTATGTCGTGATTGTAATTGAAATTTTAAATTTAATTGTATGTAAAATTGTAAAATTGTATTTGTATTTGTAATTGTAATTGTATGTAAAATATTTGTAAAATTTTAATTGTAATATTTAATTTATTGTGAAATGATTGTAATTGTAATTTTAATTGTAATTGTATATATGTAAGATTGTAAAATTTTAATTATAATTGTAATTTTAATTTTAATTACATATGTGAAATTGTAAAATTTTAATTGTAATTGTAAATGTATGTAAAATATTTGTAAAATTTTAATTGTATTAATGTGAAATGATTGTAATTGTAAAACTGTAATGGTATCTAAAATTCTAAAATTATAATTGTAAATATTGTAATTGTAATTTTAATTTTAATTGTATATGAAATTGTAAAATTGTAATTGTAATTGTATGTAAAATATTTGTCAAATTTTAATTGTATGAATGTGAAATGATTGTAATTGTAAAATTGTAACTGTATGTAAATTTCTAATATTATAATTGTAATTTTAATTGTAATTGTATGTGAAATTGTAAAATTGTAATTGTAATTGCATGTAAAATATTTGTAAAATTTTAATTGTATTAATGTGAAATTATTTTATTAAAATTTTTAAATTTGTGAATTTGTAAAATTGTAAATAATTGTAAAATAATAAATCTAGAATAATATGAATTTTTGTAACATAATAAAGTTTAGAAAATGATGCAAATAAATTCATGTACTTTAGAATTATCATTATTTTATTATGATCTTACATACCCAAAAAAAAAACTTTATACAGTACGCCATTGTTTTTGAGATCCACATAATTGCAAATTATCAAGTGAAATATTGACTTTAACATTAACACAATGCAAATTACCAATTAATTCAAAATACATATTACAATGTTTCGAAAAAAAGAGAGTCTTATAAGTTATAAGGTAATTAAGTCCTCTTCTTTATAAAAACCCATCTTAAAAAGTATAAATATTGATGAAATAACACATGTACCATATCACTCTCAGTTCTCATGATCACCCTCATTATCTTTAGGGCTTGCTTGGCAATAATTTCACTATTATGCTATAAAATTAGCATAATCATTTCCTCTTGTTCTCTAAAAAATATCAACTGTTTTGATCTAGGGTCATGTCTCAATGAATAATCTCTATCTTACTTATCTGGATAAAACACCTAATTAAGTGATTAAGAATGGTTTATAGACTCTTAAAACTGTCCCATCTTTATAGGTTGTTACCTTAACTTCTATTAAAGTCTTCCTTTTATTATATCAATCAAGAGATTACAACACCTCAAAAAAGTAGATTGTAAGATAAGCATCAGAAGGTCTTATCTTTCAACATAACCTAAGTCCCTGTGCTGATTTTGATCTTGTTGGATTGATGGGAACCTAGAGCTTTCACTCACGGTCTTGTGTGATGTGTCCATCATTGGCATTTTCTATGCAAAAATGGTGTCCATATGCCCAGATAGATGGAAACAAATACAGCTATAAAAAAAATTAAAAAATCATAGTGTCATGTCTTATAATAACCCAACAGTTAAAATATGAAATATAGATGTAATTACATTTGAAAGGTGCATTATTAAGTTTCAAATGTACATATAAATTAAATATATTATTACCAATTTGGTGCACCCAATCCCTACGTTTAGCGCATCCTCTTCAGCACACAGTTAATGACTAGTTGCACCGTATTTCTCTCTGACTTGGTTAGCAACCCAACTATTGGGGCATATTTTTGGCATATTTTCTTTTAAATGATCGAGATAAGGCACACTTTCCTGTCACTATCCCATTGAATCCTCTTTTGTTCGTACAATGCGACCCACAGTTTTGTTGCTTCGGAATTGTAAAGAAGGAATTTATTGATTGCTTCAATTTCTGCATTTGTTGATGAAATCAAACTGATTCTATATAGTACATAGAGATAAAAATATACATTATATCGAAGTTAAACATGAATATTTAATTTGTGTAAATTTGAAAAATTATAAGTCACTTACTCTTTATCAAGCGTTTTTTTTTTCCATTCGTTTGGAGCGACTCCCCTTCTCTTTTGTCTTAATCCCTTTCATCGTCCCAAATCATCACACCTGGTATGTTGTTTATCTACTTGATGTACTCACTAGCATAATAGAAAGACTCATATGATATGTACCCTTCTACCATAGACCCCTTGGGTTTTACCCTTTGTCGAACAAAACCTTTCAATTTCTTTATGTACCTCTCTGAGAAGAACATCTAATGACAAGAAACCACCCCAACTAATTCAACCTCATCTACTAGGTGGATTAGAAGATAAACCTGCAAGTCCATGAAACTTGTCGGTAGTTCCTTCTCAAACATACAAACAATCCCAACTATCTCTTGATGCCACCATGGAATGCTAGCCACATGAATCTCCTTTGACGTGATCCAACGTACATATGCAAATAATTTAGATATGGCACGTCCAAGGTCTTGAGAGAATTCACGTTTCACACACCCACGCAAATTTATAAACACGTGCAATAACATATTAAAATAGTTATGTTTTATGATCCCTGCATGGGATAAAATTTATTAATATAACAAATAATAAAATCATGCTTTTGACATTATACGTACTCTTAGAAGACTAAAATGGTCATGCAACTTTAGCCCCAACAAATGGTCATCCACGATGAATAAGCATTGTAGTGAAGACCCGCATGAATATGACACCCTCACACCCATTATAACTTCCTTTGCCAAAGAAATATCGTATATTTTTAAAATCCATGGGACATCACCTTCTTTGAAATACCATGAATTAGAGGGACCATCGACCAGTGCCTGCCTCTGATCCTATACTTTCTAATTGTCTTGGCCAATGTTTCTTTTTAGTTTTTGAAGTAATAATATCTTTCCTAACAGCCAATGTGTCACTTTGTTTCGATGATATGTGCCTCCATACAGAAGATGAAACATTTTTAAATAAATGCATGGGATATAATAAGTGGATAATATTAAGATGCTCCCAATATGGGAGGTTATAAAAGATAGATTTCCTTTCCATCCCAATGGGAAATTTCTCAACATAGGTGTCAAATAATTTTGGATCATCGAACATAGGCTCCCTAGCATTTGAATCGAACATTTCTATGAAATCATTTTCCTTCTCTCTCTCATATGCTCTAAGCCATTTAGCTGGTGTCGTTATTGGAGGCCTTTGGGTTCTCTCTCATTTACCATTTGAAAGTGGATGCTTCTCTTCTGTAAGGGTGTTCTTCTAGGAGGAATACCCTGGAGCAGTCATACACTGGCCTTCGTAGGTCGTTGGACCATCTAGCTTTCAGAGAAGGTCCACAACATTTACATCCAAAATACCCTTTTGTTAAAATACCTGCGAGATTATTATATACAATTTATATGCATGGCACATTAAAGAATATCATGAAGATCAGAACAATTACAACGAATTAAATAACTAATATGCGAAAGAATATTGCTACGTATATAAACAAATCAATAAACATGTAATTTACCAAAACAAACTCCTAATCCTGGATAATCATGTGTCATGTAAGAAAATATGCCATACAACGTAAAAGTCCTCTCTGTTGCGACGGGTCTTGATACATCTTATACATTTATACCATCCCATAATTCCTTCAATTCATCTACTAGTGGTTGTAAGTAGACATCCATATTCCTCACTTGTATTCTACGAGGGACTATGAGAGCCAACATAAGATGTTCATTCTTCACGGACAACCATGGGGGGATATTTTTATTGATCACTACTATAGGCCAAATAGAATAGTTGGTGTTCTGGAAGGAATATCGGTTGACGCCATCCATGGGCTATGTTTGAGTCGTAGACTTCATACTTCATCCTTGAATTTTTTCTGCCATGTATCCTCTATATGCTTCATGGCTATTGAATCGCTTGGGATTCGCATAACTCCCAACTTACTTACGTGTGAGGCATGTCATCCCCGCACCATAGCTAACTCTTGGAAATGAAAGAGCCTTTGAATCCTTGGGATTACAGGTATGTGCCTCAATATCTTAAAAGGAGGACCCAAGTACATGATTTACCCTTCTTTTTTTATTTATCATACACTGTCATGCCCACATTTCGTGACACATCTCTTTGTCTTCATATTCTCCTCTATACAGAATACAATAATTTGGACATGCATGATATGATATGTACTCAACACCTAACATTTTAAACAATTTTTGTGCCTCTTCACAGCTTTACCGCAAGACATTATCACTCGAAGAACCTTATCTTTGAATAACATGTAGTTGGAAATCATGGAAAAATATATTAATAAATGTACATTAATGTCGATATAATTATTTACGTTCATAAAATTTACCATTTGTAATGTTCATTGCAAAGTGTACTAATTATATTTCAAATTTATATAAGGAGTACTTTATGGTAACTTACCTCAAAATTTCCAAGAAACATGCATTCGACAAGCCAAACTTAACTTTTCTTTCAAGTTGTACAGTAACATCGCTATCCCCAACTAGGTAGAATTTGACTAGCTACGACTCCAAAGAGAGGGGTGGTGGAAGCAAATTTAAGGCTTTCGAAAAAAGGTGTGCAATGATATGAGCATCATCCCCTAGCTGATCATTGTTTTGGAATGCATCTCGACAACATTGTCTTAATGGCTAGTCTTATCCCTTAAGTAATCATCCACACTAACCTCTATTTGATCGCCTCCATTGCCGCCTTGTGAAGAACTACTATTGTTGTAGTCATTCCTAATTGGTGAATCAGACATAGCGGGAATTGAATCGGTAGGGTTGATTCAACCATTCTTGGTATCGTTCCTCTCGATTTTTTTCTCTTAATTTAGTCTTCTCTCTATTTGACATTATCATGGGGTGCAACGAAAGATGGTAGGTAGGTCAGCTTATCATCACTAGAATCCCTAACAATTTAAAAAAAAATATTTGAACATGATTGGTACAAAATATATGGTATCAATTAGTGACCACGTTGACAATATTGCATGATTATAAATTGGTTTGACATTGAAATAATTACACTAATAAATATACCAAACAATTATAATTATTACCATCATTGTCCAGGGGATTGTGGCTAGAAGATGCAATATTGTTACAATTGGCGGTGAAGTGGTTGTCCATTTTCATCTACCAAATGCGCCCTTGCGATATGCAGCTCCCGACAAGAGCTTCCAACATTTTTGGAGCCCATTTGAACTCGCAAATTTGTATACATTATAAATCTAATTAATTTTTGCATGATTGACATGGATAAAAAACATAAATTCAATTAGATAATGAAAATATAAATAAAATATGAAGTAAATATTACGTATCGAGATGTATAGGGAGAACTTTGTGATGGACTTTGAGAAATATTATGGAACAAGTTAGATTTTAAAGAATTGTCCATTCAATATAATTATGATATTTTTCTCCCTACATTTGAGCAAAATCAACAATAAATTTTGGTGCACACACCTAAAAGTAATTTCGGTGCCTTAAAAATTGTCTTCTATGTTATCGGTGCTAATGTATAGATCATCGCACCGATGCATTTTTGTTGCTATCACGCACCGTGTCATTTTATAAACAGACGCATCGATGTGGTGCTATTAAGTGACACACCGTGACGAATAACACGTAAAAATAAAAAAAAGTGCAACTCTATTTTCTTTAAGTGAAAAAAATGCGATAAATTGAAAAATGAGCGACAAAATATTTTCGAAAAATCTAATTTTATAAAAACATTTCTTTAAATACTGAACAATTTTTTTTATTTCACTATCTTTGTAAAAAATTTCAGTCAGAGATTTGCAGGGAGAGCAGACCTAGAGCAAATAGAGCACGAGAGCATCGTGGGAGTAGGGAATCGTTTGAACGAAGTATTCGTACAATCGAATTCCAAACCTCTAGTGATTCAAACTCTATAGCATAGAATTTCAAATGATCTCGTGATTAAAAGTTTATTGTTTTTATTACTTTTTATGCAGTTTTTTTAATGCAGTAAGAAAAAAAATTCAATTTCTTTTTTCATTTTTTTCGAAACAAAATAAATAAATAAATCCATTTTTTAGAAACAAAACCGTACATTATTTTTGTTTATGTCCTTTTTTCTCCCTCTTTTTGTGATTTCGGAATTAGGTCTTTTCAATTTAGATTTATAGGGTTTATATTGCTCGAATATAGGCTTAAGACATCCAACCCACGGGATGACTTGCATAATCGGATCCCAATCCATGTCGGCCCTTGCATGAATTTAAAAAAAAACATATTTTTTTTCATCGGTGCGCCCTGGCGTAACCTAGCGACCTGGTGCGTTGTATTATCCCAGCAGCACCGCGAAAAGTACTATGATAAAAAATTTTTAAAAACAAAAGATTTTTTTTATCTCTGCGCCATATGTATAACATGGCACTGGTGCATTATTTCATTATGGAACACCGCGAATGTGTTGTTTCACACAATATATATATATATATATATATATATATATATATATATATATATATATCCATTTTAGAAACAAACCCTACATTCTTTTTGTTTCTCGCCTTTCTTCTCCATCTTTACGTGATTTCGGAATTAAGGCTTTTTCAATTTATATTTATAGGGTTTGTATTATCGAATATAGGCTTAAGACATCCAACCCACAAGACTACTTGCATATTCGGATCCCAATCCATGTCACCCTTGCGTGAATTTAGAAAAAACATATTTTTTTTCATCGGTGCACCCAAGCATAACCTAGTGCATCGATACGCTATATTATCTTAGTGCAGCGCGTACGAAAATCTGTGTGATAAAAATTAAGAAACAAAATAATTTTTTTTATCGAGTGTGCCATATGTAAAATATGGCACCGGGTGCGCTATTTTCATTATGACACACCGCGAATGTGTTGTTTCACATCCATTTTTAGAAACAAACCCTACATTCTTTTTTGTTTCTACCCTTTCTTCTCCCTCTTTCGTGATTTCAGAATTAGGGCTTTTCAATTTAGATTTATAGGGTTTGTATTGCTAAATATAGGCCTAAGACATCCAACTTTCGCGTGACAACTTGCATAGTCGGATCCTAATCCATGTCATCCCTTGCGTGAATTAAAAAAAACAGATTTTTTTTCATCGATGCACCTGGCTTAACCTAGTGCATTGGTGCGTTGTATTATCCCCTGACACACCGCAAAAAGTGTTGTGATAAAAAAATTTATAAAAAAAATAATAATTATCGGTGCGTCCCATATGTAATATATGGCACCGGTGCACTTATTTCATTATGGGACACCACGAATGTCGTTGTTTCACACAAAATAAAAATAAAAAAAATCCATTTTAGAAACAAACCCTACATTCTTTTTGTTTCTTCTCTTTCTTCTCCTTTCTATGATTTCAGAATTAGGGCTTTTAATTTTAGATTTATAGGGTTTGTGTTGCTAAATATAGGCCTAAGACATCCAACCCATGGGACAACTTGCATAGTCGGATCCCAATCCATGTCGGCCCTTGCGTGAATTTTAGAACATATTATTTTTTTCTTCGGTGCACCCGACGTAACCTAGTGCATCGGTGTGTTGTATTTTCCAAGTGCACAGTGAAATTACTATGATAAAAAAATTAAAAAAACAAAATTTTTTTTTATTAGTGCGCCATATGTAAAATATGGCACCGAGTTTATGCTACAAAAACTAACACTTGACGATTTTTATTCTTTTCCCCGTGTTAATCGGTGCGGTGGTTAACATGTAACACACAAGTGCTCCTTTTTGACATAGAGCACCAGTACGGTCTATTATATAGTTTGTGCGGTGCGTTTATAATACCTCCATGCACCAACGTTGGTGCGTACGATAATGAATGGTGACGGTTTCTTGAGATTTTTTTTTACCCGAAAAGTTAACAATTTATTTATAAATATATTAATGAATGATATGGTACGAAAGTTCACATTGATAAAGAAATGATCGATAAGAGATCAAGTAACAAAAATACCGATAACACATCAAGAAAAGCAAAAAATGCAAGTTCTTTTGTAAATTCTTTACAAAAAAATATTATTTTTGAACTATATGTATGTTTAACTAATATGTATTGTTTATCGTGTATAATGCGAGCCACAAAAATGATGAAGCTTGATAAGTTTATTTCGATCTAGGACCAGTAAGAGCGTAAAAAGATTGATGGAAAAATTGCAAAAGGATGAATCGAGTGAATGAAAAAAATACTATTGATCCAATACGAGTTTCTTTTTTTTAATTTTCATTAATAATATACTTAAAATTATTAGTTAACATGTGTCAAACAATCTATTAATTCACATTTGTTTAATGTTTTACGAGGGACCAACAAGTCATAAAAGGAATGTTGTTCTAAGAACAGAAAAAAAATAGAACATGCAAATGAAAATGAATTTCTCCTTAGCTCATCCGAAGTGGTGCTTGGAGGTTAACGAGAGGGGGGATTTTACAAAAGTTTGAGGGATCTAGTGGAACGAATGTATAGACATTCTTTCCACTTACAATACAAAAACCAATCCAATTATTCCAAGAACCAATTTTTATCTAAACTATAGGAAGAGTTTCCAAAGAATTGGTCAATGAAACATGTCGGACTTTTAATAGCAAAAAAGTATAATAAAAAAAAGAAGGAATGAAAAAGTATTATTCCTTTAAATGCTTGTCTAGAATTATTTATAAATATCACTTTTGTTATATTTAATTTTCATATATAAATATAAAAATTAAATATTTTATTGGCATGTTACATTTTTCGGGAAGATTATGAACATCTCAAAAGATGAACAGTGATATCATAAATATGCCCAGTAGGAATGTCCAAAAAGGTGTACAAGGAGATGGTCAAAGAAATGGAAAAAATTGCATCGCAGGAGGATCCATCACAACAACAACATGCTTCAAATGTAATATGTAATCATTGAATTTTTTCGATCATTAGGTACAATAAATAAACAATTTCGCATTAAATATTAATTTTCAAGTATTTTCTTGTAGAAAAGAAAAGAAAATGTAACCCATTCGACACATAAAACAGACGACAAGGAAGAAAAGGTTGATATCTAAGTTTGTGAGTAATTATTTCTTCCTTATAACAAGCGAACTAGATTTAATTTTTTTATTTTTTTAAGTTGTTTTACAAAAATCATCATTGAATATCTTAAAACAAGTGCTAACATACAAAGAAGAACCATCGAGCTAATTGATTGAAATTGGGTTAAATATGGATTTTGAGTATATGTTGGCATATCATAAATTAATTGTGGAATTTGTAAGCATCTATTGATCTTGTTTTACTTAGCTCCGTCTATAATTAATAGAACAAAAAAATCTTTCATATTAAATATATGATTTATTATGGGGTATAAAACTTGCAGAAACAAAGTATGGAAGCGCACCATCGGATGAAATCTTGAAAGATGGCATGTTACATGGTTTTTGAAAGAATGTGTATACTTTCCGAGTCAATTGTTGCAATGGTGCGTCATTTCTTTTTATTTACATTGATGTATATTATTTAATATTGCAATTTTCATTATTCTTACCAATGTATATACGCTCATTATAGTTTATTTTTATGTTTGTAGATGGAAGGTGGGGAAGAAGAAACAATCAACAACGTGAACAAAACATTCTCGAAAATAATCCAAGTCATGGAAGTAGCTCTAGCAGTGGCATCGGTTCAAGCGAAGAATAATGATCACTAAGTTTGGATATCAAAGCAAGGCGTTGTATTTTTTGAAATATTATCCTCGTGAAATCGGACATTTTGTTTAATGTAATGGACATAGTGTCCCAATTCAAAGACAAAGGGATACCAATAATCGTCCCATTTTGTATGACAAAGATCTGTCTTATTCATATATATATAATAAAATATTTTTTTAATTTATTCTATTATGCGTTCACCATTGTTGCTGTGAAATGTAACACCATCGATTAAATTTATGGATGATTAAATATTATAATGAAGAGATGTGAAATTTGATGATATGATATAACAAATTAATCCAAACATCACATTCAAATGCACTAATAAAAATTTAATTCATATGAATCTCGTTATAAGATATATATGTGTCGACTTTTGATGAATAATGAATTTTAAAAAATCACAATAATTATGATATGATATAACAAATTAATCCAAACATCACATTCAAATGCATTAATACAAATTTAATTAATATGAATAATGTTTTAATATGTGTCAACTTTTTGATGAATAATGAATTTTTAAAGAATCACAATAATTTCATCGTCATGGATCGATGTTTCTAAAAAATACAAAATGAAAATCATTGTGTGTCGGCTTATTATACACCTAGTGCGTTTATGTGACACTATGCACCCGGTGCATTTGTACGACCTATGGGCACCGCACAAATACCGATACCAATTATAAATCTCGGTAGCATTTGTGTGATACTACGCACGTATGCGTTTATGTGGCTCTACACACCGGTGCATTTGTATGACCTATGGGCATTGCACAAGTACCGATGCCAATTATAAATCTCGGTGAATTTGTGTGATACCGTGCACCAGCTGCATTTCTATAAGTCTACACACCGTGAGTTGAGACGACCTATGGGCACTGCACAAATCCCAAGACCAATTAGAATGGCATCGTGTGTTGTATCACCAATATTGCGCTCGGTGTGGTTTTATACCTTGACGACCCAGTGGATGCTCCTTCAACCGACTCGGGGCCACCTTCTAGATGTATGCACTAGTGCGTTGAAGCCCTGAGTAGCGCACCGATGAAAAAAACATCCGTAATAACCTCACGACTGCCCATTTTTTTTAGGTGTGTTGAATTTTTTTGTTAAAAGTTTTGCCAAAACCTCCATAACCATAAACGGATGTTGTAGAAAATGTTTTTTTGACAATTTTGGCCAATTTTATAACACTAAAAACCCCCTTTATAACCTCCGCTAGAGAATCTTTTCCTTGTAGTGTTTTCTACGCCTTTTTCCCTTGTTGTTGGAGTCTCAATATCCATGTTTGTGTTAATAGGCCCATTAGGGGAATTTTTGAGGTCTAAAAAGGGCCTCCTAAGAAAAAATGTACAACAAAAATAAACTTTATAAGAACCAATAGGATTCAAGATGATGATGTCAACCATGGGGGGGTGATTCACCATTTTTTTTAAGTAAAAGGGTAAACATATTTAAAAATAATAAAATAATAAAACTACTTTTTTCAACTCATATTTTCAACTTATCTCCCGAAATTTTTTTTACTCAAATTTCGAGTGGGAGTGCTCGTTGATGAAAAATTTAATTCCTCATCCAAGGAGTACCCATGTTGCATACTTTTGATGGACCTCGCTACACAAAAAATGAGAAATACATAAAAAAAACATGATTACAATCACGTTTTTCATGTATTTTTTCATTTTTTCGTGTAGTAGGACTCATATAAAGTATGCAACATGGGGTACTCCTTGGATGAGGAATTAAATTTTGCATCCAAAAAGTATTCCCACTCAAATTTTGAGTAGAAACTTTGGGAGATAAGTTTAAAATATGAGTTGAAAAAAGTAGTTTTTTCATTTTTCCCTCTAAAATTTCATGATGTCATCAAATCTTATTTGATTTTTTTCCACTATTATTTTATAATTTCCTTAGGAGGCCCATTTTAGACCTCAAAATTCCCCTAATGATGAATGAAAGTTAGCATTCCATTCGATCCGAGACCTATATTCATGCTCATAAGTTGAATCCTTTATGATTTCCCTTTTCTTGGCAATGACACCATGAATATCATAATGCCGTACATCCCCAAAATCAAAATTCATTTTTTTTCAATAATTCCTTAGTTACATGGAATTGACAATAAAAAGGCCATATAGGCTTTCCAAACTTAAACATATATCCTCTATTAGAAGGAAAAAAGTGGACGTGGTCCACATTAAGGCATTTTCTAATGAATTCTGAATGAATATCCTCATGGGCATGAACTTGGGAAAACGGTAGGGAGGAGAGCTCACACACATAGACCCTAAGCTATGTGTAATCATAAAATATATACTAGTCTCCCACCCTGGGTGTCCTTGATAAGTTGAAGGATTGATTGTTGTTGAGGGAGAAATATTGAGGGGAAACATTGTGGATTATTTTATAAGCAATGGCCATGTAGTAAGAGATGAACTAAGAAAATCCATCATTATCTGGTCTTCTCTAATAACAACATCCCAATCAAAAACTCGACTTCTTTATTTGTTGGGATCCATTAGGCTTAGACCAAGACACTCAAACTCATCCATATGAGTGTACACAAACAAGTAAAACAATAGGGAATGATATATGAAGTAGGAAGTGGTAGGAAAAATGGTGCAATTGGAATTTAATGGCTCCCAGCTTAGGTAAGCAAGGATGTAAAACAGGATGGCCAGAGCTACATCATCTCCCTTAAAAAAAATTAGGGAGACTTTATTATCCATATTGGCATTGTGACCCACAAAACGATGAGAAATTAAGGACAAAACGGGCTGAATAGTCTCTCTAAAGATGGTTATAGGAGAGCTATCAACAATGGGAAGAGGTTGTATGCCAGGGGCCAAGACCATTTGCAAAAAAAATTGTTGCTCAAAAGCTAAAAGGGTAGTGTAATGGTAGAAAAAAGTGGTTTCTATAAATTTTTGGGGTTTAGGAAAGCTTGGGTAAATTAGGATTTTTTCAAATTAGTTTTGGGGTCACCTCGAGGATTTTGTCCCTAGTGGAGGAGATAAAAAAATCTTCTCTTCTATGTAGAAAACTCGTTAACTAGGAGACAAAAATAAAGGAAATAGTATATTGAGGGGAAAATATGGTAGTACATGCTTGAGTCGACCACCCGAAATGGGTCTTCTCCTCCGACATGGTCACCATATAGGTTGAATCGAAGGTCTACGAGGTGGTAGGCACAAGAGGGGTCTAAAATTTGTGCCTCCGTGTCCATGAGAGATTCGACATTGGAGGAGGGTTTGACCTCACGGGGATTTAGGGGTCTTGGGGGTCACTTTCTTCATGTTTTAACGAATATTCAAATGATTTTCAGGTGGAGGGGACTCGTCAGGCTACCTGGTTGTCCTGGGTGAAAACCGAAAACGATGTTGAAGGGGATTTCCAGACTGGCTAAGTAATTAAATGACATTATAGATTAGAAGAATGGCGGGAGGAATTTGCACTCGGAAAGAAATACAAAAAATTTTAAAAATTTGGAGCGAGAAGGTTTTTTTATAGGTGGAGAGATATAAACGTTCATCTAAGGTGGGATGAAATCACGGGGGTTGGGGGGGGAGGGGCACGTGGTGGAAGGGGATGTAGTGGTAGATGATAGGCGAATGGGAGCGAGGGCGGATAAATTACCGTTCACATTTTAATTTCATTGCTTGCTTGAAAATAATGTTGTTGGATTTTTGACGTGGTGGGAGTTTCCCACCTTCATTTGGTGGGTGTGAGAATGGGACACTAGATTGAATGATTACCCGTCGGAATCGATGCAGGGTTTTTGGATCAGCCGGCCCACTCATTTGACTTGTCAACTCCGGGGGTAGCATCGGTCTATCTCCTACACATATTACCCCTTGCAAAATTCTTCTAGGGGTTGGTCAAGCAAAGATAGATGGAAATCCACCCATAAAATAGTCTATTCAAATTTTATCCTTTAGTACATTGTGATTTCCTCATGGAGGGTCCCATGGGTGTGGGATTTAACATTAGATATTAATCCATGGTGTCAGTGGCTTTATAATTTCTCCCATCATTGATTTGATTAATTTTTTAAGCTAAGATTCTTGAATTCAACCTCTTAGCCTCCTTACAAAATTGATGAAGGGAAACAAAATTAGCTCCACTGGGGATAGTGTATTGCATACAATGCACGGAGATCCTACAAGTTAGTGTTTTACTCCATGGGCTGCAGTTATTTTATTTAAACTCGCATAAAACAAAAAGAACAGTATTAAAATCACAAAATAGTGATGGTATTTACAATGGCTCACCGGTATTTACAGTGGATGAGAGTAGACCTCTTCAATACTATAAATAAAGCTTGATAAACTACCCATTGATAGGAATTCCAAGCACTTTACCATCTAAAATTTCCAGAAAGAAAGTATTGTTACCCTTTTCTTCGATGATCTTGAGAGGTCCAAACCACGAGAGGATAAAACTTAACATGTTTTCCTTTATCTTATCTTCTGAAATCCAATATAAGTACTAAATATCATGGCTACAGAGCTTGTCTTTTTTCCTTTCTATAAAATAAATACTTCATCCTCTCTCGATAACTAATCAAATTTTGATTCACTCGTTCCCCTATTTTCTTGAAGCTCTAGCAACTGATTTATCCTTCGGTTAGAGAATTTTTTTCCTCTTAAACATCTTGTAGGGTATTAGCTACTCGGTATAACTAATTGTATAGGGAATATTTCAGCTTTCCCATAGACTAACTCAAAAGGGGACTCCCCATCGGACCTCTTGGTGGTAACCCCTGTTAACCCATAGGGAAAACTTCAGTTGTGAATCTCGAGATCTTCTAATTTTCTCGATATTGTCTTCTTTAGAATCCTTACAAAGGTTTTATCAGAGGATTCAACCAATCCATTTACTTGTAGGTAATAGGTAGTATAATTGTCTACTATAATGTTGTATCTTTGGAAAAATTCAATAAACTTAGATGACTTGAACACTTGAGCATTGTTAATAATAATTTTCTTTGGGAAGTTTGAACTCGGCAAATATGTTTTTCCTCCACAAATTTGATGACTACAACATCGATTGCATTTATGGCTAGGGCATATTCTACCCACTTAGTGAAATAATCAGTGGTTGTGAAAATCCACTTGTGTCGACCGCTTGAAGGTGGGTGTATTTCCCCCAATGAAGTCTCAATTCCCACTTCCGAAAGGTTCTTCAACGAAGACAAGAAATAAAGGAAGGGGCACTAACCTCTATTTTTTCCTGCAAACATCCGACACCTCTCACGAAAGCCAAAACATAGGTATGCACCTCTACCAAAAAAAATAGGTGAATAAAATCATGCCTTGAAAATTTTGTAGTGTTGTAGCTATTCAACTATAATGTCCTCCACAATCACGATTATGGAATTCATCAATCACTTTGTGGATTTCTTCTTCAACCAAACATAGAAGAAAAATCTCCACTAGATCCTTCCAATACAATTGGCCATTTGATATAAAAAAAATTTCCCTCGCACTCCTAAGAGCCCCGTACTTAACTTTGTTAAAATTTACATGAACCTTAGAAAAAAGAAAATAATGGAAAATATTTTTTATATCGGTGGGACATAATGTATTTATCTTAATTTTATAAGTTTAGGTTTCAATCCCTTGTTTTTCCACCATTATTCCACTTTCTCCATCCTTTCTAGCTAGTAATTTTATTCCCAAGGCTTGAAAATTTTCCTCGAAAAAAATTTTAGCTAGCCCCTACCCCTTGATCAACTTGGTAGGTTTGATATCCATATCATACTCATGTATTTTAGCAATCCATTCTCCTCTCTTCCCCTCACTATCACACTGCAGCTAAGATATATTTCACAACAACTATAGGAGCATAATAAATTATTTTTTGATTGCAAGACATTGAGTCTAAGAGATTTCAAGGCTTTGACCAAGGCATAGGCCTAATTATAGAAAATATTATATTTTAGCTCAACATCCCGTAGCATCAGATTTGAAAAAATTAAATTGGTTTCTTAGTGCCCTTCATCATTTTTTCTTCAATAAGACAACAACAATTATGTGAGGGGAAGAAAAATAAAAAATGAAAAAAATGGTTTTAGATAATCTAGGTTGACTAATACATGAGCCTATGTAAAAGACTTTTTTATTATGGAGAATGATTCTAAGATTCTACAATCCAATCCAATTCCTTGTCCTTCTTCAAGATCTCTCGTAATTTCTTTGACTATCTTAACATATTCCAAGCTATTTCTTTGACTATTTCTTTGACACTTATTCCAAGTTGAATGTTGGGAAAAAATATCCTAGTGGGAATCACTTGATGTGTTTATGGATAAGGGGAAATTGGCAAAGGCAATGGCAAAGGATTTTAAAATGAAAAAGGTATTTTTTGGCATTTATTTTATGAAAATAAAATAAATTAGGAGAGAAGGAATGTGAAAGGCCACAGGTTACATGTGAGGAGGAAATTGGAGGAAAATTAAGGGAAAATTAATAAATAAGAGGCATCAATAATAAAAATACCTTAGAGCATCGGTTGGTAGCCTTTTGTCGGTCCGGTTTTGGAATTGGTTTTAGAGAGGAGAAGAGCACCAAGAGGAGAAGGAAAGCACGCAAGTAGAGGAAGGATAAGGAAAGAAAAGGAAAGAAAGTATCAAATAGGAAAAATCTGGATCAAGCAGCTTCAACAACAATACTTATAGGTAATAGGTTACAATTATGATTTCCTAGCTTGTTTTAACATGCATGGTATGTGCATGTTGGTATTTGGTTCTTTTTGCTGTCATTGGCATGGATTTTTCTCGGGTTTCGACAATGGATTTTAGAATTTCCTTGCCATTTATGGATATCCATGGTGTGATGGGATTATTTTTCGATTTGAGCTTTGGATTTCCGGAAGGTTTTGGATCCGAGTGAGGTGTTCTTAAGAAAATCCCAAGGGTTGGGGGTTGATATGATTTTCTCCAGGAAGCCTTCAACGGTGGGTGGAGACAAGAAAAAATCCTCAAGGGATGGTAAAGTAATTTTAAGGAATCCAAGCTTGGTTTGGTTTTGTGATTTCAACACCGTTTCGGGTGAGATCATGGTATCCGAGGGTGGAGTTGGTTTAACCTATGGATTACCTTGGTTATTATTGGATTTTTTTTATCCCATGAGATCCCACATTCATGCTTGGAATATGGAACAAGGGTGATTGGTTGAAAGAAATATTTTGTTCGACCTAATATAGGGTCGAGCGGTATGTGGAAGTCCCTGCATCTGATTAGGTTTTTCATATGTTTATAATATCTAAGTTTCTCTTGCTTTTAATGATTAAATTTACTTGTTATTATGTGGCTTTAATTTTTTTTCTATCATTTTTTATTTATCCTGGTTATATGATGGTCATAAGCATGGTTAATCGATAGATCTAAGTATGGGTCTTATCACAATTTACTTAATGAATGTCTTGTTCATGAATGTATGACCTAATTGGTGTTATGAAAGCTATTGTGAGGATGCATTGGTCCTTCTTGTTAAACCTCGGATAAGTTTTCGGATCCTTATGCTCATATATACATTCATGACATGTAGCTTGCACATTTACCAGTGTTTGAAGGAATGTCGAGTCTCGGTTGGAAGAGGCCGGGTCAAGTATCGGTTCAATTTTTTGGTTTATAATCCTAGTTTCTATGTCGGTCATCATTTATTAGAATTTTCAATGAGTTCTAGGAAGAGGCCCGAGTCCTATCCCTAAAAATGTGGCTCGGGAATTTTGGGTCACTTGCATAGAACTAACTATAAAATTCCACATTCACTCGGAAGGTCGGCCTCCGGGAGTGATTGGAAGGCTATAGTCACTTTCATGCCATGGAAAGGGAGTGACTAAGGCTCTAATTCAATGAAAGAGAGAGTTATCTTAGGGGTTGGACACCCGAAGGTGTTGGTGTTTCTCTTGGAGGTCATGCAAACCCAGGGGAAGTTAGTAAGGTCTTAAGTTGTTGAATACATTTACTTAAGGTCATTTCAAAGGTTTGTAGGTTTTAACCCCGAACGGGAAATATCTACACATGATTCTTATAACGAGAAAATCTCGTGTTTATCTGTTTTATGTTTTATGCTCTTGCTATTGTTTATTTTCGTTATAAGAATCGTGTGTAGATATTTACGTTCAGTGGTTAAAACCGAATGTAGGTTTTAACCCCCGAATAGAAATATCTACACACGATTCTTATAATAGAAAATAAACAATAGCAAGAGCATAAAACATAAAACGGATAAACACAGAGATTTTCCCCCTGGATCCCAAATCGGGATGACCATCTTGATTTTTCATTATATTCCTTTTAGTGTTACAACACATATATATACATGTCGGAGCATACATAAACCCCAATCCATTAACCCTGGATTAGAACATAACCGTAGTTCCCTTGACCGGATCTACAAAAATACCAGGGGCCGAAAAACCATCGAACCCCAAAACCATGTGCAAAACCATGCACAAAACCATGGGCGGATCCGCCTATGAGTGGGTCCGCACAAAAAACAAAAAACGGTGGGGACTCGCTCGCCCCTCGCGACTCCCCCAGCCTACGCCCGACGCAACATACGAGCACGTGGGGCTAATCGTGGAAAGAATATAACACATACCCAACATTCTCCCACTTGTTTTTTTCTTTCCACGGGGGGCACGAGAGAGCTTAGTCATTTGGCCAATTCTTCAACACCCATTGTTTCTCTACACCAAGAGAACTTCGAGTGCTCACAAACTTCGTCAATGCATCTGCAACATTCTTCAAAGTGTCCACCTTTACCAAACGAACACCCTTTTAGCCTCAACCATATCTCTAACAAAGTGATATTGAACATCAATGTGCTTTGTCTTTGAATGATAAGCGGGGTTCTTAGCCAAGAAAATTGCACTTTGGCTATCACAGTCTATCCTTATAGCTTGATGTACCAACCCCATACTTGAACACAATCTACGCAACCAAAGCTGCTTCCTTGCTTGCATGAGTGGCTGCTATGTATTCCGCCTCTCGTAGTTGAAAGCGCCACTACATACCGTCTTTTACTCATCCAACCGACTGCACCTCCAAATAGGCTAAACACATACCCACTTGTAGATCTTCTTTGGTCCGGATCTCCAGCCCTAGTTCGCATCAACAAAACCACGAATTTCCAACATTCTTTCCAATCCTGGTCTTCCATGGTAGCACAAGCCATAATCACTAGTGCCACGTAAATATCCGAAAACCCGCTTCACTCGCTGTCCAATGCTCCTTCCCCTGGGTTTGACATAAACACCGCTCAATACTCCCATCGCATGTGCAATGTCCGGTCTAGTACATACCATTGCATACATCGGGCTACCCAATGCACTTGCATATGGAACACGGGACATATCCTCCTCTTCTTCTTGTGTCTTGGGACACTTTTCAGCGAAAGCTTTGCACCTACGGGAATAGGAACACTCACCGGTTTACTATCCCGCATATTGAACCTCTCGCAATATAGTCTCGACATACTTCCTCTCGGTTTAACCAGAGCTTCCTCTTTTCCCGATCTCTCTTAATTTCCATGCCCAAAATATAGTTTGCAGCACCAAGATCCTTCATGTCGAATTTGGAGAACAATTGGGTCTTCAAATCTTGGATAATTTCTTTGTCATTTCCAATCAACGACATATCATCCACATATAAGACCAAATAAATAACACGGTCACCAATTAATTTAAAATAAACACAATGATCCTCCTTGCTTCTGGTGAAGCCAAGTCCCCGTATATAGGTATCAAATTTCGATACCACATCCTTGGTGACTGTTTTTAACCCATACGGAGACTTCTTCAACTTTCGCATACTAGTTCTTTCTTACCCTTCACCATAAAGCCTTCAGAGTTGCTTCATGTAGATCTCCTCTTCTAGATCCCCGTGAAGAAATGTTGTCTTCACTTCCATCTGTTCTATCTCAAAATCAAATGCAAAGACAACGAGATAAAAGTAATCTAATAGAAGTAACCTTGGCAACGAGAGAAAAAAATATCACCAAAATCAATTCTCGCACACAGGGAATAACCTTTTGCTACCAACCGAGCTTTTTTATTTCTCCACCTTGCCTTTCTACATTCATCTTCTTTTTAAACACCCATTTGCTCCCGATGGGCTTCCTTCCAGCGGAAACTCCACCGGATCCCATGCCTCATTTTTTGTGCAAGGATGCCATTTCATCAACCATGGCCTCCTTCGAGAGTTTTCCATCCTTCCGAATCCCATCGCCTCCACGACAGTTTCCGGGTTCATCATCGGTTATAGTTAAGGCAAAACACGAACAGAAGAAGATGGACTATACCTTTCGGTTGCCTTCTTTCCCGAACCGATCTTCTCAAAGTCGGAGTTTGTGGCTCTTCATCTTCTCGAGTCTTCTTCTGTTGTAGAGTCCGATTCATCCTCCTTTAGCTCAAACTCTATCTTCTCGAGTTCCTTTGGTAGGACTTCATGTTTAACAACATCTTTCACTTCTCTAAACACCACATCTCTACTGTACACAACCTTCCTTGTTTCTGGGGTTCCAAAGCTTGTAACCCTTTAAACCATCCTTATACCCAATAAAGATGCACCTTTCGGATTTATTATCCAACTTGGTCATTTTCTCCTTTGGAACGTGTACATATGCATCACATCCAAATACCCTTAGATGTGAAATAGAGGGTTTCTTACCATTCCATACCTCATGTGGGGTCTTATCCTCCAACGCCGATGAAGGTGATCCGTTAACTAAGTAACATGCAGTCTCCATCGCTCTCGCACCTGAATTCTTGTCCTAACCCTGTACCATCGAGCATGCTTCTTGCCTTTTCCATCGTTGTTCTATTCATTCTTTCTCGCAACTCCATTTTGCTGAGGTAGTGTATGGAGTAGTCTTCTCGCCATGCTATACCACACTTCTGCGTAACTCTTCAAATTCCTTCTGCGAGAACTCCCCCACCATTATCTGTCCTCAACGCCTTTATCTTCTTCTCTCGTACGGTTTTTCCACCGTAGCCTTAAATTCTTTAAATTTGTCAAAGACTTTCGATTTCTTCCTCAAGAAATATATCCATGTATTCCTTGAGAAGTCATCTATGAATGAAACATAGTACACAGTACTTTCCCGCAGTGATGGAACCCGACACGAGTCCAAACACATCACTATGCACAAGTTCTAATATCTTGTTTGCCCTCTTAGCACCCTGAAAGGAAAACTCACCCGATCTCGCTTCCCATATACACAATGTTCACGTAAATCAAAATCCAGAGAACAATTAGACATACCTTCTACCATACCATCTCTATGTAGTATCCGAAGGCCCTTCTCTCCAATATGTCCAAGCCCTTTGATGCCATAGCATGGTCTTTTCTCCGGAGACAGCCTAGACTTTCCGTCCCACTTTCAGAACCACGAATCACATACACCCATCAATAACAAAGTGCTACCTTGTAGCTTGTATAGAGTTCCATCTCGAACTCCCCGCATTAATACCAAGTGCTCCTCGAACCATCTTGCAGGGCATCTTTCTCGAACACTCGTTTTTTACACCGCATCATCCATCTTACTTACAATCAGATTTCGGCCAATGTAGGAATATGCGAACACCGTGGAAGTGTTCTAATCCTCCCACCTTGCGGCTTCAGCTTGACCTTTCCACGTCCGACGATTCTCGCCTTCCTATCATCCCCTAAGAAGACATCACCACCATCATATTTCTCATACTCACGAACCACTCCCTATGGGGAGTGAAGTGAAAGGATGCACCCGAGTCAATCAACCATGACTCATGATCTACATGTGTATTTGAAGAAGAAGCCAAATACACATCCCCACCTTCATCCGAGGTGGTTTTTGCCTCTACGAAGGAGCTTCATCGGATCCCTTTCCTTTCTCGGGGAGCTTTAGATCCGCATTCCTTTTTGTAGTGCCCTTCCTTTCCGCATTTCCAAGCACACCTTTACAAACTTTTCGGGAGATTTAGATCTCCCTCTAGATTTAGATCTCCCACTCGAAACCTTATTCTTGTTTCGTTCGGGACCTTCCTCGTACATATAAGGCATCTCCATTCGACCCTCCATATTTCTCCGTCTCATTTCCTCCGACAGCAAGGCCGAGACAATGTCATCAAAATTCAAGGTAGTTGTATTGCTACCTATTGCAATAACCGAGACTGTCCCATGAATCTGGGTAGAGAACACAACAAGCCGATGCACTTATCTTCATCCGAGATTTTAATATCAACTGCATGACAACCGACTTACCACGTATTGAAGGCGTTCGGATGCTCCGTCACCGAGTCTCCATCCTTCATCCTCGGGTTATACAAAGCTTTTTCCGTAGGAACAATTTATTCACTAGAGACTTAGATTGATACAAAGTCCCTAGCTTTTCCCACAAGTTCTTTGCCGTAGCTTCCCCGGATACATTCAACAATATCGAATCCGAGACACACAACCGTATTGTGCTCTTAGCCTTCCGATCCAGTTTCTTCCAATCTTCATCTGACATCGCCATTGGTTTAGTACCTGGATCTACCGCGATCCACTCGATCTTTATCCACCAGCAGAGCCTCCATCTTGAGTTTCCACAACTCAAAACTCGACCATTGAATTTCTTGATCTCTATCTTTCCGCTCGCTCGCCATCTTCTTTCACCGCAAGAATCGATCCCTCGGATCTCCCATCGAAACAGGGGTCTACCACAGGTCCCGAGAAAAAAACCCTCAACAACAAAGGCGTCCCCCTTGAAGCCGAAACAGCTTTCGATACCAAATGTAGGTTTTAACCCTCGAACAGAAATATCTACACACGATTCTTATAACAGTAAAAATAAACAATAGCAAGAGCATAAAACATAAAACGGATAAACACAGAGATTTTCCCCCGGATCCCAAATCGGGACGACCTGACTTGATTTCTCATTATATTCCTTTTAGTGTTACAACACATATATATACATGCCGGAGCATACATAAACCCCAATCCATTAACCCCGGATTAGAACATAACCGTAGTTCCCTTGACCGCATCTACAAAAATACCGGGGGCCGAAAACCATCGAACCCCAAAACCATGTGCAAAACCATGCACAAAACCATGGGCGGATCCGCCTATGAGTGGGTCCGCACATTGGCGGGGCGTCGCCCCCGACCCCAACTGTGGGGACCGCTTTGCCCCTCGTGGACCCCCCAGCCTACGCCCGACGCAACATACATCATGTGGGGCTAATCGTGGAAAGAATATAACACATACCCAACAAGGTTGAGTTGTATCCATAGTGACCCTTAGATCATGTTTATCCCGAGTGAAATAGTGAAAGTGGGTACATGTGGGAGGAGTGTGTTACAGGGTGGAGTCTCGATTATGACTAGGAATCCTCGACCGATGAATGGAGGGATATATGGTAAATCATAGAGACTAGGAGGTAAGTAAATTTCTCATAGTATAGGTGAAGAAATTTGGTCGCATCAATGCTTGTTTGGGGCCTATTGACCGAGTGGGTATTGCGGTAAAGTGTGAGGAAACCTGGATTGGTTTGGTTTTGAGTCACACATTCATGCTTGGAATATGGAACAGGGGTGATTAGCTTATAAAAATATTTTCTTCAGCCCAATCTATGGTCAAGTGGTTCATGGAATTACCTCACTTGGTTGGCATACTCATTCATTAATAAGAGTGCCTTATCCCTTGGCATTTTATGTGTAAATGTACTTGCTCATATCTGGTTTTTATGGCTATTATATACTTTTTATTTTTGTTGGTTATATGTTGGTTATGACTATATTTTATGACAGACTTGATGTATGGTTTTGATCATGTTTTGGATAAAAAGTAAATGTAAAATTAATATATAACCTAATAGATGATAATGTAATGATTGTGATATGGAAATAATGCTTCTTTACAAATCTCAGATAAGTATGAGACCCCTATGCTCAGATATGTTGTTATGACCTCTAGATTGCATATTTGTGACATGTTTGATGAAATTCCTATCATGGCTAGTAGGAATCATATCAATAGCTTCCACTAGTGATTTCATTAGTAGTTTTTTTCCATTGTTATTATTCATTTATGAAGGGTTCATGAGGTTCTAGGAAGTGGCTTGAGACATGGCCTTGAAAAAGTGGCTCAGAATTTGGGGTCGCTAGTGCAAAACTTCCTCAAAAATTCCACAGTCACTAGCATGCTTTTTTGTGGGAGTGATTTGAAAGCCTCAGTTGCATGCATGGCTTGTGATGGGAGTGACTGAGGGTTCAGATCAATGAAATGTTAAGTTGTATCAAGGGTTGGCCACCTGGAAGGGTTGGTTGGCCCCTAAAAGTTTCGTAGCATGTGTGGAAGGCCATTTTGGTTTCATCATGTCGATTCCACTTCCTTAATTGTACATGGGGAGTTGAATCACATCATAGTAGCCTCTCGTCACACGTTTACCCCTGTGGACCAGTTAGCTTGGGTAAATGTGGGAGGAGGGTGTTACAGGGTGGTATCAAAGCATGGTTCACCCTTTGTACTAGATGGGCAATGTGTTGGTCATGCATACATGTTAGTTTGATATGTGTTCCTTATGCTTGTGGTATATGTGTTTGTTGTTTATGCATGGTGGTGGTGGTCATGGTTGTAGTTGTGTCACCATGTGGAAGTTGATGATGTTTTTGCTCAGATGTGTTTGGCATGAATGCATGTCAGTTGTATACACATTTGTTATGCATGTCAATGTCTATATGTGTTTATGCATGTATTTTCATGGTTAAGGTTTTTTTCCATGAAGTCATTGTATGTAGCTATGCCATCATGATGCTCTAGGTATGTTATGATGTTGACATGTTGGTTGAGATAGAGCAAGAGATGGAGACCATCAATGTGAAGTTGTAGCATTGGACCACAAGGTAAGAATGGATCGTCATACAGGTTTGTATGGTGGGTATTCATGTATGTTGGTTAATGATTCTTAGAAGCATTAGGGTTATGTACATGTCTGTTAGTCTATGGTTGTTGTGGTTACATGTATTATAGATATTAGTTAATCAGTGTGATCATATGTACGTGTGTCAGTTAGTTATGAAGGATAGTAATTTCTTGTTATATGCATTGTGGTCATATGAATGGTGGTTATGGTCATTGCAAAAAAGATAATTACGTTATATGTATTGTGCTAATTTGGATTGGCCTATCTAGATGGTTAGGGTTATGACATTCAAGTATGAGTCGACCTATTTGTGATATTGGGTTGTACTAATCTAGATTGACTATGCATATGTGATTTTTATGCATTAATGAAAATTGTTTATGAGTTTATGATGTGAACATGTTTTCTAGTTACTCTTATGGACATCATGAACTTATTTATGTTTAATTTGATGTGTTGTGAAGTTATATTGTGCTAATCTAGATTGATTGTGTAGACAAGATAACATCCCCTAAGATACATTAAGGTATGAGTTTGATTATGTTGTCTATCTGTTGTTTGAATTTTTTATTAATTTATTGATATGAATATGTGTCTATAAGATTGCATGAAGAAATTATATTGTTTTAAGATGATTTTACTAATACATATGTGCTGAGACAACTTATATGTACTTGAGTGTAAGTGGATGCTAGTTGTAGTATTATGACTTCTGACTGTGGGTGGATTATGACATGGCTATTAGTCTTGGTAAAGGTTTATTTAAGATCAATATATATGATGTCTTGATATTTGGAACATGTGACTTACATGTGTGAAAAATTTCAGGGAACATACTTGGTATTAGCATGGAAAGGTAACAATTTATTTGTTTACATAACTAATAGATGGGTGATGTGACATCACATAGTAAGACTTGATTGTAGCAAGGTAAAAGATAAAAGGAAGGAATTCGGTGAGAATTCATTTGGCTATGTTTGGAAAGCACAATCCAAATCAATGAATGCTTTGCATACATGAAGTATTCTTAACCTTGATTTTTTTGGCATTATGTGGATATGTGATAGATTCATGAACATGTATTTTTACAAGTATAACAATTGATTTTGCATTTATGGTTGGATTCGTCAAGGGAATTGGATTCGCTTGAGGGATGGAATGGATGTGTTCATTTACAACGTAGCATGTTGGGTACAACAAGGTAAGAAAATTGGTATATTATGTTTATTTATGCACTAACAATTATGTGTTATGGCAATATGATGTAGGGGATTGCATGGAAAAGATATTACATGAAATCTTGAACAAGACTCAGGTTGATATTTCCCTTGGATGCATTGTCAACCCATTGGGTTGAGTCATGGTATTTGTTGCTATTCTTTTGCTTTTGGTATTTTGTGATTTTTTGTGCTTGATTGTAGCTTTGTTTTTGTCTAGTTCATGATCATGCTACTTTGTTGTGGTTTCTTAGTCCTATTGGTTATCATGGTTTTCTTCCTGTTTGTTCTTGCTCTTGTGTTTTATGTTGTGAGAGTGATGGGAATTGATTTGGGAAAGAGAAAGTTAATGGAATTCAGGAAGAGATGGATGAAACACAACAAGTGGTGTAAAAAATCTAATGAAGTCTAGTGCATGAGTAAAGGGAAACTAAAGGCAAGAATATGATAGTCACTTGAATTGGTTTGGTCTGTTGGGGTAAATGGATGATGGCAAGACAGTCATGATTAAGGTAACTAGGAAAGAAAAATTGAATGGATTTCAGGCATCAAATGCCTTGGCTAAGTTGGGAACTGTTGTTCTCAATATTGTGCATGTTGTGCATGGATAAAGGGATTTATCCTAACCTATACCTTATGATATCTGGTAGTTATGTTGTGATCATGATTATGATGATGTCTATATATGTCTGTAAATATGTTGTTTTCTAACACAGTTGTCATGTATCATGATTGTTTTATGCTAATTTTTAGATTTATATATGTATGTATGTATGTATGTATGTAGGTATCATTTCCTTACAGGGTTTTCAGGGACCATTCTTGTGGAGGAATTATTGCTTATGCAAGTGAATGGAATGAATAGGTTCCTAGCTATGAGGAATCAAGTTTAAATAGTAGCCCTAATAGATCTACAAGGTCAACATCACGTGGATATGAATTCATATTCTATGCTTATACTATGACTATGTTTATGTTATGGACAGGTAATTCTGAGGGATACATCAGCGAAATAGAAGAAATATGATCGATGACATGGTGGAACATGCATGAATATTGGAAAGATAGTAGAAGCCAGGTTGTTTGGTAGAGACAATGTGGAATCTGGATGCGTGGTACTATTTTTGTATATATTTTTAACATGTTGCACCTGTGATGTTGTGTGCATGTTGTGTTGTGTATATAGGGTGTTGTGTACCTGTTTTTTATGCAATTCTCTGTATAGATGGCGCTGTGTAGATGTTGTTTAGGAAAGGTTGTGAACAGATGGTGTTGTGCACATGTTGGATATGCAGTGTTATGTACAAATGGCATTTTGTACATGTTACATATGGCATGGTGTGCATGTTGTACATATGGTGCTATGTACATGTGTTGTTGTGTGTATTATTGTACATGTGGTGTTGTGTTCATGTGGTGTCGTGTACATGTTGTACAGAGGTGTTGTGTGTAGGTGATGTTGTGTACATGTCATGCATGTGTTGTTGTGTAAATTTTTTGCATGTGGTGTTGTGTACATGTTGTGTGGGTGGTGTTGTGTACAGGTTGTGCAGGTGGTGGTGTGTACATGTGGTGGTGTGTACATATTTTACATGTGGTGTTGTGTACAGCTGGTGCTGTGTACAGCTGGTACTATGTACATGTTGTACATGTGGTATTGTGTGCATGTCATATATACAGTATTGTACACATGTGGTATTGTGTGTATGTTGTACATGTTTTTTTGTATATGTTTGGTACTGTGTATATGCATTTCATAGTTGTTGTATTGTAACATGTGTATTCATTGTGTCATACTCTATGTACGTATATGTTATGAAACTAGCTCCAAAAATAGAAGAAAAGAGATATCAACGCCTTAAAAATAAGCCATTTCGAGGGGGAAACCTCCAATACATTACATGAATGAACAATTCTTGGATGATACAAATGGAAAAACCTCCTTTCTATATATAGGAGTCCATGGGTCCACAATGTAATCTTAGTGGGACCACAATGTAATCCTAGCCGACCTAACAATAAAAATGTAAGGGCACAATAATAACAATATTGGGGTTACAGGGGTACAATAATAACAATAAGGCGGCTAAAATAATAACAATAAGGGGCTAAAATAGTAATATAGGGACCTAACATGCCCCTCTCCTTCAAAAAAGTGTTGTCCTCAATGCTTGAGTAGCTCTGGGTGCTTCTGTATAAAATTCTCAACCTTCCATGTAGAATCTTCAGTGGGTAAGTTCTTCCACTTGATGAGATACTCTGAAATTGATCGATTTCGTAGCTGTCGAGTTCTTGTTTCTGTGACTGCTTCAAGTTACAATATGATTTTTCCTTCCTCATCAAGTTCTGGAAATATTGTTTGAACTGGAATATTTTCACCTATAACCTTATTTAAGCATGAAACATGGAAAATTGGATGTACTCACGAAGAAGCAGGAAGCTTCAATTTGTATGCCATAGTACCAATCTTTTGCAACACCTTGTAATGACCATATTAATTTGGCGATAATTTATTATCCTTCTTAGCTTGCTTGAGGGACATTTATTTGTATTGTTGTAGCCATAAAAATACCCAGTCTCCTACATTAAAACTTCTCTCACTGCAATGTTGATATGCCTATTGTTTCATTCGATTTTGTGCCAAATTTAGGTTATCCTTTAAGAGTTGGAGAACTTCTTGTTGATGCTCGATGTGATCTTCCACTGCTTGAAACTTATAATTTTCTCTTAAAGATGATGTGATGAATGGTTGATGATATCCATAAAGTGCCATAAATGGGGTCATTTTTGCTGCAGTATGGAAGCAAGTGTTATACCACCATTCAACGAGAGGTAACCACTTGACCCATTGTGTTTGTTTATCAGATACAAAACAACGAAGATATCCTTCCAAACATTTATTTACTATCTCAGTTTGACCATCAGATTGAGGATGATAAGATGAGCTATGAGCTAACTGAGTACCCAAACAAGAAAATAACTCCATCCAAAAATTTCCAGTAAAAATGGGATCTCTGTCGCTCACAATAACCCTTGGGCTTCCATGTAGCTTTTGAATTCTGTCCACAAATGTAGTAGCAACTGTACTTGCTTTAAATGGATGAGATAATGCACAAAGTGTGCATACTTGGTAAGTCTATCAACTACCACCATGATGACATTCTTTCCTTCAGACTTAGGTAAACCTGTGATAAAATCCATTGAAATATCCTCCCAACGTTGACTTGGAATGGATAAAGGTTGTAGAAGACCCGGGGTCTTAATTGTATCAACTTTATTCTGTTGGAAAATCAAACATTCTGCCACAAACTTTTGAGTATCATATTTAAGGCCATCCAAAAAAAATTCTTTCTTCACCCTGTGGTAAGTTTTTAAAAATCCTGAGTGTCATCCTAAAGGAGAAGTGTGAAATTCCAAAAGAACATTTTGTTTTAGTTGGGAATTCTTGCAAATATATAAGCGATATTTGTACCATAAGGAATCATTTTTCCAACTAAATGTATCAGATGTACTAGGATCTTGCTACAACTTTTGAATGAGTGTCCACACTTCTTCGTCCTTCTTCCATTCATCCCTTGCTTCGGTTATCCAATCTGGTTGGATAATATAAATTGCACAAAGAAATTCTTCCACCTCTTCATCCTTTCTTGAGAGTGCATCTGCAACAACATTTAGCTTCCCTTTTTTGTAGATGATTTCAAAGTCATAACCCAACATCTTTGTGACCCATTTTTGTTGTCAAGATATTCGGTTCCAAAAAGTGTTTAAGACTATCATGATCAGTTTTTACCTTGAAGTGTCTTCCCATTAGGCAAGGTCTCCATTTCTTTAGTGCATGTAGTATTGCCAACATTTCCTTCTCATAAACAACCTTTTGTAAATACTTTCCTTTGACTGGACGAATTTCAAAAGCAATGGGTCTTCCTTCTTGCATTAAAACAACTCCAATTCCATTTCCCGAGGCATCAGATTCCACAATAAAGGTTTCTGTGAAGCCTGACATAGCTAAGACTGGTGCTAGGCACATTGCCTCTTTAAGATGTTCAAAGGCCTTAGTTGCTTCAGGAGTCCATGAAAATGCATCTTTCTTCAATAATGTTGTTAGAGGTGCTGCTATTCTCCCATAATTCTTAAAAAACTTATGATAATACCCTGTTAAACCGAGAAATCCTGGCAATTGATTTATAGTTATGGGGACTTTCCATTCCTTAATGGCTTTAATTTTGTTAGGGTCTACCATAACACCCTCATGAGATATAATATGACCCAGAGATTCCACCTCTTGTACTCCAAAGAAACATTTAGATGATTTTGCATATAATTGTTTCTCCTGCAATAGTTTGAGCACCCTGTCAACATGTTGAACATGATCCTTCCAAGACCCTGTTGTAGATTAGTATATCATCAAAAAATACAAGCACAAATTTTCTAAGGAAGGGTTTGAAAATGGAATTCATAAACCCTTAAAATGTAGAAGGTGCATTGGTAAGGCCAAAAGGCATGACCAAAAATTCATAATGACCCTCATGAGTTCAAAATGCTATTTTTGAAATATCTTCAGTCTTCATTCTAATTTGATGATATCCTGAACAAAGATCCAACTTGGTAAAATAAATTGCTCCATGTAATTAATCCAATAATTCATCAATCACAGGAATGGGAAATTTATCTTTAATGGTTAGCTTATTGAGCTCCCTATAATCTGGACACATGCACCATGATCCATCCTTCTTATGCACCAATACTACTGGAGCGGAGAAATAACTTTGATTAGGTTGAATTATACCAGCCTCTTACATTTCTGCAATCATACGTCCAATTTCGCTCTTTTGGACATAAGGATATCTATAAGGCCTGATGTTTGGAGGAACACTTCCTGGAATAAAATGAATAGCATGATCATGATCACGAATAGGTGGGAGTCCTTTGGGAGTTTCAAACACCTTGGAATGATTGTCCAAGACTTTTTGGAGATCTGCAGAAATAGGTGATTTTGTTGTTGGAACTTTTAGTGAGCATAATTGTGCAATTATGCCTAGTTGTTCTTTCTTCAGAAGCTTTGTCATGACATTAGAGCTTATTATCTTTCTCGGATTCCCTGCGATACCCCGTAATTCGACTTCCTTTCCTTCTAAAAAAAAATTCAAGAAAATTTCTTGAAAATTAAAAGCTACCGTCCCCAAAGATTGTAACCATTGTACTCATAGTACAACATCAGCACCTCCCATAGGAATGGAAAGTATTTGACTATTCAATACATATTCCCCCATGGTTAACTTGATATTATGCCATTTTCCAGAGCAATTTATAGTTCCTCCATTTGCAACCATCACTTGACATTCTGGTGCTGGGTATAGGAAACAATTCAATTCCTTGGCTACCTTACAATGAATAACATTATGGGTACTACCCGAATCAATCAACACTATTACCTTTTTCCTCTTGATATGTCCTTCTATCTTGAGAGTTTGATGCGTGGTAATTCCTGACAATGCATTACATGATATGGTCAGACTCATTTCTTCCTCTTCTAGAGTTGGTTCCTGGTCTGTATCCTCTTATTTTGAAGATTCTTGTTCATTTTCTTTTTCCTCTTCAAAATCTATGTAAAATAATTTCTTCTCAGCGCACTTATGACCTTTAGTGTATTTGCTATCACAACTGTAGCAAAGCCCTTTTTCTCTTTTTCCTTCCAATTGTTGTGGTGTCAACCTTTCAGGTAACTGTGGAAGTCTAGGAGTAGCAACACTTCCATCTTTATATATGTGAGTGCTAGGCTTCCTTGTTGCCATAATTTTACATTCAATTTTTCTTTCCAACCTGAATGCCTTTTCCAATGAATCAGGTTCCCATACACGAACTTCATGTTGGATGTTATCCTTTAAAGTCCCTATGAAGACATCAATCACGTGTTCCTCTAGAATATCAGTTACCCTTATATTCAATTTTTGGAAGTCCTCAATGTGCTCCCCCACTAAACCCTTTTGTTTGATATTTATTAATTCTCTAAAGAAGGTGTTGCTTTGTGTATCTTCATAATGTGCTATCATTTCCTCCGTAAAAATTGACCAAGTGACAATTTTTTTACGGGAGCAAAGCCATCGATACCATACAAATGTATTTTGTTCTAAATGTAAAGTTGCAATGCGTACCTTTTGTGTGTTTTGCATATTATTGAGATCAAAATATTGCTCCATCTGTAGTATCCACGTTACGGGATCCTTGCCATCAAACTTCCTCATATCCATCTTTGGAATATGGTGGTTCTTCCATCCAACATTAGAGTTTATGAAATCACGATTAACATTTATTTTGTTCTCATCATGAGTTTCCTCTACTATCTTTTTTCCATTAGGAAACATTTCTTGTATCAACTTTGCCAAACCTTCGATGTCTACTTTTAGATCATTCTTCATGTTTTCCATGTTGTCTTTCATTTTTTCATCGATCTTAGCTTCCATGTCTACCTGCCATTCTTCATCTTAGCTTCCAAACCATTCATCTTAGCTTTTCCTGTCACTTTTCAACAAGTCCATCTTAGTTTTCCACAAATTTTCTTCAAAACTTCCATTTCATTTTTTTATGTCATATAGCCAAATTTGGGTGCAATTGTTTCTAATTTTTTGATATCTCATGTTGTGTTTCTTCGTCTTCATGAGTCATAGTAGAGCCTTATAAAGGCTTAATGGGTGTTGAATTCTTTTTAGGGGCTATTTTAGAACCCAATACTGATATCTATTCTTCAATATGCCCTTGGAATAAATTCAAACTATTTTTTTTTCAAACGAGACTTATGTAATTCGAAAAAAATACACACCTTTTTCTTGATTTTGAGGAGCGTGATATTGAAACTGAATTATCTCTATGATTTTGGATCTTCAATATCTAGAATTTTGCACTAAGGAAGCCCTATGGATCCTCTTTCGAATGCCACAGGTCTAACCTGATTTGGATTCTTGAAGACAAATTTGTGCCCAATCTCCTACGATGACCTAATTATGGACTGGTTCAGTAGAGCGAACTTGTATGACTTGCCATGTGTCACTGCTTCCTCCTTCAACTTTGAAATTGATAGAAAAGAAACTAAATTCCATGTACTTGCGTCCACTTGTACCGAATTCCAATCCAATGCGCAGAGAGAGAGTTATGAATATTTTCCCACAATCACCTCTTTGAGATGAAATTCGGGAGCCTGAAAAAGTCATAACTTCCATAGACCATATCTCTGAAAATATTGTGAACTAAGATCTGAAAGTTTGCGAAGAGGTTCCTCAGGATTTCGGCTTCACACTCTAAAAATTTCAGATTCTGAAACTTCGTAGAAACAAAGTTATAGCAAAAATGTCGCGATGACGTTTTTAGGTTAAATTGAGGAGCATGCAAAAAGCCCTAACTTCCATAGATCATATCTCTAAAAATATTGTGAAAAAACCTCTGAAATTTTGCGATGATGTTCCTCAAGATTTCTACTTCGCACTCTAAAAAATTCAGCTTCTGAATCGTCTTAGGAAAAAAGGTGTAGCAAAAATTCCACGATGACCTGTTTGGATTAGCGAAACCCTATAATCCAAAGCTCTTATACCAAATGTCATGAAACCAGCTCCAAAAATGGAAGAAAAGAGATAACATTGCCTTAGAAATAAGCCAATTCGAGGGGAAAACCTCCAATACATTACATGAATGAAAAATTCTTGGATGATACAAATGACAAAACCTCCTTTCTATATATAGGAGTCCATGGGGCCACAATGTAATCTTAGTGGGGCCACAAAGTAATCCTAGATGACCTAACAATAACAATGTAAGGGCACAATAATAACAATATTGGGGTTACAGGGGTACAATAATAACAATAAGGGGGGTACACTAATAACAATAAGGGGCTAAACTAGTAATATAGGGACCTAACAGTATATGTATTATGTTTTACACCAGATGTAGGTGTGTGTAATGTCTTATGTTGTACACCATATGTAGGTGTATCTATTGTGCCCTACACCAAATTTAGTTGTATGTGTTTTTTTTTACGCTAGGTGTAGGTGTATGTGTTGTGTTAAACATCGGATGCAGGTGTATGCGTTGTGTTGCACGCCGAGTGTAGGTGTATGTGTTGTATTTCAAGTGTAGGTGCATATATTATATAGTGTTGTATGTGTGTGATAAACAATGTGTGTATGTGTACATGGTTGAAGAAAAGGCAATGGGTGTTTTTCTAGTGTAGAAACTTATCTAATGTGTGTATGGAAAGGATAAATGTAGAAGAGAAGGACCGATCGAAGGATAAGTATCAATATTTTATTTAATTTTTAATTATGCATGAGATCTATCATTATGGTTTATGATGGTTACATGTGATTTATGGTTTAATTATGATGGTTTCATTTTGAGCTAACGAGATGTGATTTTTTTATTCATGATGATTTGATCAAACAACTAGTTTGACATGTTGTGACAGGAATTAAACATGATTGCAAGTGTAACTTATTGATGGGCCACCGATGAGGTATGATGTGAATTTATTTCAATTTATTTTGAATCTAATGACAATGATGTTCTTTGTACATGAGAGCATGGAAAATGCCCAATTGGGTGATTGGAACTGGCTGCAAGAATTATCAGCAACAGTGAAGGGAATTGGAACATACAACAGTATATTGGTAAATCACTTAAGGAGCAGGGTCATTGTGGGAAAATAATACCCAATAATGTCCAATGATTGTTGTGAACCTGATATGAATGGTATGATGGTTTTGAGGCAGGTATATTCCTTGGTTGTTTTACCTTCTGATGCAAGGAAGCCTTGCCAAGGGATGGATCACTCGAGAAAGGGGATGTCGGGGAACTTGGAAGGTGAGTGACAACATGGAAGGGGGTGAATGAATTTCCCAAGGGATTGTGTAGAAGAGAAGTTAAGGTCAAGGATGGATTTATTTTGGTCATTAGAATTACTAGATGGAATTAGGTGCACATTGGGATTGTGCCCTGAAACAATGAGTCGGTAACTATTCACTGAGAGGATAAGTGGCACAGGATTTTAGCGCTTGACATTGGATGAAGAATTTGACTTTGGCAGTAGATTGTGGACTTCCTGGGAAGGAGGTGAATCCTGGTACTACATTTAAGGGTGGAGTTGTGAGCCTTCTGATTCCCTTGCTATTGATACAAGCATCATATCCTTTTATTTTCTCGATGAGAAACTGTGCATATGTCGACATGTGTATATTATTACATATATTATGTCAACCTAGATTTATAAAGCTCCAGAGAGATTATGGTTACTTTTTCGTTGAAAAAATGTGGTTATTATTGTAAATACCGTAATGAGTTCTGTTATAAAGCTCAAGTAAACGATATGTTTGTTACATTTTCAGCAGGATGGCATTGTAAATATAAAAATGCGTTGTGTTATCAATCTCCATGGGTAGTATGTATTGGTTTCAGCATTATTGACGGTTATAGGTGTCATTAAACATCGAGGACGGTGTTCCCCCAAGGGGGAGGGTGTTGTAACGGCCTTGGTTAAAAGTTCATATAAAAAAATATGACCATGGTCATGGGATGCATATTCCAAACTCAATTTTGGGAAAAACATCCTAGTGTGGGTGTTCATTTGGTTTTTTGTGGCTAAGGAAATTGGCAAAGGAAATGACAAAGGATTTGGAAATGAAAAATGGCATTCTTGGAAATTTATTTATGAAAATAATGGAAATTAGGAGAAAAGGAAGGTGAAAGGTCACAAGTTTCATGTGAGGAGGAAAATGAAGGAAAATAATCGAAGATTGAATAAATTAGAGGCCACATTAATTAAAAGTATTTTGAGGATCAATTGGTAATTTTTTTTAGTTCAATATTTTGTAAGTTTAGTTTTGGATATCTCTCTCTCACGCTCTTGGACACTTAGAGAATTCTCAGAGAACTATAGCATTGGATCAAGAAAAGAAAAGTAATAGCAACGAAGGAAAATGGAAGCAAAGATCAAACAAGGAAGAGCGGAATCAAGCGGCTACAAAGAGATTACTTGTAGATATCTAATTGCATGTGTGATTTCCTTGCTAGATTTGGCATGTGTGTTACATTCATGTGTGTATTTGGTTCTCTTGTTTTCATTGGCATGGGAATTTATAGGTGTAACAATGTTCTTCAACCTTGCCTTTCCATTTATGGATAGCCATGGTGTGGTGGGTTTTCTTGTATTTGGTTGAGTCGTATTTCCAGATGGTTTCAAAACTAAGTGAGGTGGTCTCTGAAAGAAAGAAATAAGGCCTAGGAATCCCTTGACCAAATAAGGTCAAATTGCAGTAAAGTTGTACCTTGGTAGGCCTAGGAATCCTTGACCAGTGAATGGAAGGATATAAAGTAAGGCCTAGAGGGGTGCTCCCTCGATCAAGGCTAGGAATCATTAACGAGTTTATGGTTGGATATATGGTAAATCATGGAGGGTGGAGTCTCGATTAGTCCAAGGACTCCTCGATCGGTGAATGGCGGGATATACGGTTAAGCCTAGAGACTAGGAGGCAAGAAAATTCCTCACGATATATAAGGTGGAGAAATCTAGAGGCATCCATGCTTGTTTAGGGCATAGTGATTTGGTGGGTATTATGGTAAAGCCTGAGGAAACCTAGACTGTTTTGGTTTTAAGTCCCACATTCAAGTTTGGAATATGTAACAAGGGTGATTGGATGAAAGAAAGATTTGGTTAAGCCAAATCTATGGTTGGGTGGTTCATAGAAGTCTCTGACTTGGTTTGCATATGCATTCATTAATAAGAGCTCCTTCTCCTTTTCTATTTCATGTGTAAATGTACTTTTTTATATGTGGTTTTTATGGCTATTATATCCTAGTTATTTTTGTTGGTTATATGTTGGTTATGAGTATGTTTTATGACATACTTGATGGATTGTTCTGATCATGTTTCAATTAAAAAATGAATGTACAATTAATATATGACCTAATAGATGATAATCCAACTATTGTGAGAAGGCAACAATTCTTCTTCACGAATCTTAGATAATTATGAGCCCCCTATGCTCGGATCTTTTGTTATCACCTGTAGATTTCATATTTGTGACATATTTGACGAAATTCCTGTCATGGCTACTAGGGTTCATATAAATTATTTAAACCAGTGATTACATTAGTAGCTTTGTTCTATTGTTATTATTCATTTCAGAAGGTTTCATGAAGTTCTAGGTAGTGTCCTAAGATCCGGCCCTGAAAAGTATCTCAGTATTTTGGATCGCTGGAAAAAAATGCCTAAAAAATTCCACAATCATTGGAATGCCTTGCTATCAGAGTGAGTGGAAGGCCTTAGTTGCATGCATGGCCTATCATGGGAGTGGCTGAGGATCCAAATAAGTGAAATGTCAAGTTGTCTCAACGGTTGGCCACCTGGAAGGGTTGATTGGCTCCTGGAGGTTTTGTAGCATATATGGAAGGTCAGTTTGGTTTCATTATGTCAGTTCCACTTCCTTAACCATACATGGGGAGTTTAATCACATCATAGAAGCCTCTCATCACATGTTTAACCCAATGGATAAATTATCTTAAGTAAATATGGGAGGGTGGTGTTACACTATCAATGTCTACAAAATATATAATACATAACAATAATTATACAATTGCATTAAATAATTTAATAAAACAAGTTAAAGAATGATCTAGAATAAATTTTGTTCTAATTATTAAGACAATAAAATGAAACTAGATTAATTTAAAGAAAACAACAATATTACCTCTATCATCTGTAGGCTCATCCAGTGTGAAGAGGATGCTGGGATACTATCTCCAATCCATCCATTTGTACAAACATGAAACCAAGATAAATATGTCACGTTATCCTCACTAGTTAGTAGCCCCAATGCCTCGATGGAAATCTTGGCTAGATACTTCGGTAGGCACCACCTGGGCATGATCTCACCCCACATGTGCATCTGCACCTCAGTCATCATCCTAGGAGGGAAACGGTCAAAATTAGGTTGCGTCTCTGAAAACATCTCAAAAAATAAACAAAAAAACTCTTAAACGAAAGGGAAGTTCGCCCTCACAAGTATCATAGCACAAAATCTATCTAAATCCCTATAAAAATACTGCAAAAGATGGTATACCATATGATACATTAGGGGCCCTGCATTAAGTAATAAACATAAAATAAATGAGGGAAACTAATGTGCTTCCAATCATTAGTATAGTGTGCAATGGTACTTACTAATAGTGAGAGGAATCTAACCTCCTATGCACCAAAATAAGCAATCCATAGCTATCCACTAGAAACCTAAAAGTATGTTGTACGCACTACATGATCCCCAACATATCTCTGACAGTAGACAAGCTAAATCTCTACTGAAACACCATGGGGGACATTAGGGAACTAGGGAAAAATCATCCCCTCTCCTGGATAGGCAGTGATAAAATATATGTCCTCCTCAAAGGGCCTATAACTTGTGTCAGGACTAACACAAAAATTATGTTGGTGGACATCCCACTGATGAATCAACTGTGCCAACAAGCCAGAGTGCACATTCAGGGATGTATCCTCCTCACAGTACTTAAGGGGGTCTACATTCCTCATGAGCACTTAGTTTGTTGTGGTAATAGGGCGAGGGTGTAAATCTATCTCCCTCTCTCGTGCCTCCCATGGCTGGACCCTGTTTTATTGGTTCACCATTTTCAATCGCTCCTGTTGTTTCTCCCTTTGTTGACATCTCTTCTACATGATTGGCATATACAATATAGCAGCCTCATTAAGAAAACAAAATAAATTTATTGAATGAAAAACATAAATGCACTAACATTGGTTCACCACGAAACATGAAAGAATTAGCCACTGTATGTACATTCAGATGATGCACTGCTTTTGTTTCACATACATAAAAACACATTGGTTATTTTTATTTTCAATGTGGTGCGTCAAGAAAGCATTACACACTAGTGTGTATGTATAACCTTATCACTCTCAAATTAGGCATTCAAGTTATTGAACTTACGGAGCTATATATTTTTTTTATACTACATGGGTGGCGCATTTGGTAAACATAAATGCACTAGGAGTAAATTTTTCCATACGCATTTACGTAAAAATTATAGTTTTTCTTTGTACATTCTAATTTACAGGGAGCACCGGATTACAATGCATGAATTTAACGCACCACAATGTTTTTACAAGGTGCACCGAAATACGGTGCATGACTTAACGCACTGTAGTGTTTTTTATGGTGTGAGCCAAACTTATCGAACGCACCGCGCAGGGAAATAAATTCAAAAACAATGAATTTTTGGACCTAATTTGAAATTCTAATCCACTAGAAAATTAAATAAGAGAGAAACATAGGCATTACCTACATATGAACATGTTGGTTATTTTTATTTTCAATGTGGTGTCGAGACAACATTGTGCACCCGGTGCTTGCATATGTCATTTTCGCACCGAAACAGGACGTTCAGGTTATCGAACACACTGAGCTATAGTTTTTTAATTTTATGCATGCGGTGCATTTGGTAAATATAAATGCACCAGGAGTAACTTTTACCATACACACTGACGTAAAAATTATAGCTTTTCCTAGTGTGTTTTAATTTACCAAACACATTGAAAACACTGCATTGTGTTAAGGTTACACACTAGAATTTGGTGAACCCTGTATATTTATAGGGTGCACCATTCCTGGTGCAAGCATAGCTTGTTGAACACACCATGCAAGTTTTTTATTATTATCCAAAATCAATGGATTTTTTAACCTAATTTACAATTCTAATCCACTAGAAAATTAAATTAGAGAGAAACATAGACATTACCTAGAAATTTTCTTATCACGAAGGAATAGTTGACACGTAAATGAAAAAGACAAATTTCACCACTGTTTGAGAAGATTCAAAAGCCACACGTTGAGCATGGGACAAAAGGATGGTGAGCAAGAGAAGCACTTACAACAAGGTTCTTGAGTGAGGAAAGAGTAGCATGGGTACTTGAGAGATCTTAAACACTACAAATAGTAAAAATTAAATTTAAGATAGATACATTTTATTTTATTTTATTTAACCCTAATCTACTGCATTCTCATAACAACATTAGTGCGTACTATTTCCAAGCACATTATTATTTTTTTAATTAAAAACCCTATATTAGCGCTCTTGGTATGTATAGTCTAGGGCGTTTGAATATATGAAAATCATCAGTGTGTCACGAGAATATATAGGTGGTGCGTCATATATAGGTGGTGCACTGTTGGTTTTTTTAAAAATAAAGCTTCGACGATGAACCATTCTATATTAAACATTGATGATTTTATTTCAATTAACGACACCAATTCGTATAATATAATAAGTGCACCATTGTTTTTAGTTAAAAAATCCACAACAGTTTTCTATATTGTGTATGCACTGGGTGTTGGTGTACTGGTTTAACATCGGGTCGTCGTCACAATATAGCACTGGACAGGGAAAAATGAATTTTATGATTGACATTTTTTTTAAATTTAACCCTTTTCTGGTGCTATCAAGTAGTATACACACCGACGCACTTTCTGTACTTAGTGCACTATTTTTTTTTAAATAAATCTGCCACAAGGCACCATATGCTATTAGGCACTAGTGCATATATATATATATATATATATATATATATATATATATATATATATATATATATATATATATATATATATATATATATATATATATGTTAACGAGTGTGTCTCTAGCACCGGGACACCGTGAATGTACATATATATATATATATATATATATATATATATATATATATATATATATATATATATATATATATATATATATATATATATATATGCACGGGTATCCTGGTGTATTAATGACACACTCTTAAAAAACATCCACCCACCCAACTAGTGATCTCTGCTATAAATTGAATTTTGAGCTATTTTTATAGGGGCTTCCATAAAAACCTCCGCTATAGGGTATTTCCTTGTAGTGTAAGGACATTTAAATACACCCTACATGAATCATAAAATGCATTGCATCATGATACACACTATGAGCATAATTATAATTAATAACATATATACTTGTAAATTATTTATTATGAATACTCTAATAACTGAGATTAATGAATGCAATAACATATTTATAATACATTAATACATATTATTAATAAATTAATGCATATTCTAACTAATAGATGAAATGAGCCTTTTTCTCGGCACTTGAACTAGAAAATTTTGAAATTTAGTAGAATTTTAAGAATAATAAGTTCAAGTTGTTTAATATGCAAATTTTGAGTGCCTTAAGGGTTTTTTCTGGTGCTAAATCCATTCACGCACTGAAAAGTGCATTTTAAACAACACATAATTACAATCTTGCTCGACATTGTATTGATGGATTCTAACCAAAAAAATCATTTTGTTTAGTTAGATTTTACCATAAATTAATATATGTAATACATTAATAATATTACTATTGTTATATTGATAAATGGTATTAAATTATATATAAATACAATTTTTTATTATCAATACCCTAAAAACATTGTTACCTTCTAATTGTTATAAACATATTTAAATTCTAAAATATATAAAAATTAAATGTTCAAAGTTTTTCACGATATTGATTTTGCTTATATATTCAAAAATACATTTCAAAAAAAGAAAAATATAAATTTCATTAAAAATATATATGGCACTATTGAAACATAAAACAATTAAACTCTGCCATAACTATTATATGAGTATTAACTATTAGATCATTATTCAAAACCAAATTTATACATATCTACAGCCTAGTATGAAGATGATGTGTAAGTATGTCCATGATAAACATAGAGTTGACAAGTGTCCAATAAATAAAAATAATAAAAATATACACTACAAATATTGAATGAAATACCTAGCTAAATAATTAAAGTAATTTCTTACATTATATTAATAGGTGAGAAGTTAAAAAAATGCAGTCAAGAGTGCATTCTCCGCCTCTGAAGGAGGAAACCAGAGATGAGGAGTATAAAAACTCTACCTGAATTAAGAGAAACTAGATCCTTGAAGTTCTTTAATTTGCATAACAAGAAAATTTTTAACCAAAATCATGCTTCTGAGAATAGAAAATACATAATTTATGCATGAAATGACAAAAATGACGCATAATAAGCCAAAAAAATATGCATAATGAGCCAAAGAGCTTCGAGGTGTTGTGTTGTTCACCTTCAGAAAGTCTCGAGTTTAAGTGACCTGCAGAGAGGCCAAATTTTAGGGAAAATACATACCTAAGAGTCACCATTTCATCGAGAGCTAAATTTTTCCGCACTAAAACTACATGGTGGTCATGATAGAATCGCATTGCACCTAGGCAGTGCCATGAGCCTGCAAGTTGCTTTGTCCGCCACATACGCCTCTAGAACATATCAATCATAAGGGCTGGGGTGAGGTGGGGATGAGGGTGCATCAACCACTGAGGGGATGGGTGCTTGGGAGGGAGGAGGTTGGGTCATGAAGGCGCAAAAAAAGAGCGGGGAGGAGGATACAATCGATGTAGAATGTGAGGGGGAAGGAGTTTGGGAGGAGGAGGAGGGAATGTTGGGTGGGAATTCCACAAGAATGTATCTAGTAAGCCACCTGAGAGATGAAACATAATGAATTTGGTGGGTGGAGATATCTATTATCCAGCCAACAACTCTCATTCTCTCTTGGGCACACTCCTTTAGTTGACACGTGAGGAGGTTTCTGAGTGCCCAGAGCATCGGTCGACCTACAAGTAAAATACCTTCTAACGGAGGTTAAAACGAAGGCTTTTAATGTTATATAATTGCGAAAAAATATCAATTTTTTGTTTTTTTTGGGATAGTGGATGTTTTAAGGAATGTTTTAACAGAACTACATCACAACTAAAAAAATATGGGCGGTCGGAGGTTCTAGCAGATGTTTTTTTTGCGGCACGCTTAATGGAAAAAGTATAACTAGTGCGCTACATACATAAAAGCACTGGGTGGCATACATAAATAAAAACATTGAGGCATTGAATGAAAATAATAATGGTTTTTAATACACACTGCACTGGTGCTAAGATATAAAAAATCCCTGGGGAATTCTTCTAAGGAAAGACATCGGGCATGCAAAAAATAATTGTTGTGTTGGTGCTTTGTTTTAAACTTGCAGCAACGATGTGTATCATTAGTACAAAGGCCCTGACCCGTTAGTTATACAAAAGAACTGATGTTGTTAGTTTTCATAATGCACCGGGCTGGAAATACTATTTTGTAGGACCGGGGAGTTAGTTATATGAAAACACTGGTGCTTTAAGAATTACAATGCATTGGGGTGTTAATCTCAAACAAGACTGGTTCTTGAAGTGATTAACGCATGGGTGCTCTCATTTTCTTAAAATGCACTAGGAATGAAAAAATATATCATCACTGTGCTTTTATGTAACATAATGCAGCAATGTTTTTTTATGTTATAGAAAAACATATTTTTGAATGCTATTTTCTGTTTTTTGGAAACATTGACCTATGACGGTGCAATTATTGTAACTTTTTAAATCCATTATTAGTCGAAAAATTGACATATATCTTATAACAATATTCATATAAATTAAAATTTGATTAGTGCATTTTTATATGATGTTTGGATTAATTTTTTATATTATCAGATTTTACATCTCTTCATTATAATATTTGATCAGTGGTGTAACATTTCACAGTGACATTGGATAACACGATAGAATAAATTAAAATGTATTTTATTATATATCAATAAGAGTTTTTTTTTCATACAAAATGGGATTGTTATTTCTTACCCATTTTCTTTAAATTGGGACACTATGTCTATTACATTAAACAAAATGTATGATTTTCACAGAAAATTATTTCAAAAAATACAATAGGTTGCATTGATATCCAATTCGATCATCATTATTCACTAGAACTGTTGTCAGTTCTCGAGCTACTTCCATGAATTGGGTTATTTGGATGAATCATTTGTTGATTACATCAATTGTTTTCATCTTCCTAATCTTGGTGTTCCATCTACAAACATAAAAATAAAGTGTAATGAGTGTATCTACATTGGTGAGAATAATGAAAATTCAAATAAATAATATACATCAATGTAAATAAAATAACAATGTACCATTGAAAGAAGTGACTCATAAATTGTGCAGATGGTGTCAAAACCAAGTCTCTTGCCTTGTTGCAAAAAGTATTCTGCTGGCGTAGTTCCATACTTTTTTTCCTGCATGTTTTAAACCCCATTATAAATCATAGATTTAATATAAATGATTTGTTTGTTCTATTAATTATAAACTTAAAGAAGTAAAAAAACATAAATACTTACAAATTCCACAATTCATTTTTGATATTCCAACATATACTCACAACCCTTATTTAATCCAATGTCATTCGATTCTTTCGATAGCTCTTCTTTGTATGTTAGTACCTATTTGAAGACATTCAAGGATGGTTGATACAAAAAAACTTAAAATATATACAAAAAAGAAACATTGAGTTGTTATAAGGAAATATAACAATTACTCACAAACTTTGAGATCGACCCTTTTCTTCCTTATCATCCTATTTTATGTGATGAATGATTTCTATCTTTTTTTTGAAGGAAAATACTTGAAAATTAATATTTAATGCTAAATTATTCTTTTATATGTACAAAATAAATCATGATTACATACATTTGAAGCATGTTGTTGTTGAGATGGTTCTTCTTGTGATGTAATTATGTCCATTTCTTTGATCATCTCCTTATACATTTTTTAGATACTCATACTGGCATGTTTCACATATTAGCACATTGGTCATTTGGGATTTTCATAATATTCCTTAAAAACATTATAAACTATTAAAATAACGATATATGAAAAAAAATATATAACAAAATCAATATTAATAAATGAATGGTTTGTAGTAATATATACATATAATTCTAGAAAACCATTTTATACAATTGGGAATATTACCTTTTCAATGATTCCTTTTTGTTGTTGTATGTTTTTGCATTTGCAAGTTTGGCATGTCTCATTGACCATTGCTCTGCAAATTATTCCTATAGTTTAGATATAATATGGTTCTTAGAATAATTTGATTTATTTTTGTATTGCAAGTGGAAAGTATGTCTATACATTCATTTCACAATATCCTTCATAGTTATGTAAATCCCCCCCTGCTTATTAACCTCCAACACCACTCCAAAAAAGATAAGAAATAATTCATCATCATTTACATGTTATATAAATTTTATTTTCTTTGAACGACATTGATCTTGTTATAGCTCCTAGAGATAACACATGGGTTGAAGAGAGACCAGTGCCCAGGAGATCTTGATGAGTGCTTGTTGGATTTGCTATAGTTTTCATTTCAACTCATTATTTAATTGGATTAGGTCACAATGGGTTAAAAATATTCTTTAAGAAGAGAAATACAAATATTTCTATAGAATAATACTCATATAAGCATTAAGGTTTAGTTCTAGTGGTTAACATTACATAAACATATAGTTTATCAGTCATTGTAGTATTTGGAGAGAAGAATTATTAAAGGAAGAAGTCAAACACATAGGACTTAAACTAAGAAACCAATGCATGAAATTCAACATGAAATGGATGAGAGAAAAACATTTAAGTGGTTTGCTAAGATACATGGAGAAAATATTAAGGATAATATTTCTTATTCATCCATAGGCGCCTTTTGACAACATTATACTGAGCTGAATCCATGAATCATAAAAAACATATCCAACAACTTCTATTACATGTAATCTAAGAAGAACAATGAAGAGATCGTGAACAAACACAAAATAAAATAGATACTACACAACCATGTAACCCATAATTGCCAAAATATTTCATTAATCTTCAACAGGGCATACATCACATTTACAATTTGCAGAGATTCCCTCTTGAAACAAAAATCAGAACCCTTGGTTTTGTATCATAAACTGTTTTTATAGGGTCTTAGGAAGAGTACCCTTTACAAAATATTATTTCATGATTTGGAAGTAAATCATCATAAAAAAATATCATCGTACTTTGTGGAACAATTGTACTAATCAAATCCTAACTAATTGGAATTGATTCTTTTGAAATTAAATATTTACATACAAAAGAAAATATCAAAGTGTCATGATCGACACAATCAACAATGTCCTTAATCACGATAAACAAGTTTTGGAGGAAGTGTCGTTGGGTCGATGATATGGAGTACTGGAGTGTTAATAAACTATTTACATCTATTCCACAATGTTGGAGCTAGTAGAGGAGCATGAAAGAACCGATGACAGGAAATATTGAGATTTTTGAGCCCTTTGTAGTACAACCTAGGGTGGAACAAGGTCTTCACCAACCCTAAGAGTTGAAAATCCATTCTCAAATAATTCACCACATTCTTACCCTTCATAGTGGAAGTATTCTCATGAGAGGAATCCACCTTGCTCTTAGCCTCTACTATAATTTGACTGTATTGTTCCAACTGGATCAAAATTCCCACAAAGTACCAACATTTGGGAAGTTCGTCTCTTACTCTCTCCTCAAAATCAACATTGAAGGTAGCCACATATTTTAGTACCACTTCTAAGCATTCTTAAACTTTGGCTCTGACCTCCTCCTTATGAGAAAATTTTTATATCTTCATGATAGAAGATACTCTATCCAACACATATATAACCCTCAAATCACTGAGCGAATTCTCATTTACATATTGGATAAACATATTGGAAATATGGGAGTTATTTTCACCTTATTCCTTAGCAGTTAGGATGAAGAAGTCATAATCCTTGATTACAATCTTATTCTCATCCATAAAAGTTATGTGATCCCAGTTTCTTTTCATCTCTTCTATGATTTCATCCCGAACAAGATGCTTGGCCTATAGGAGAGACATGTTTCCTTTTTGCTTGCCTTTGAGCTTAGAAATATGGTGGTTTGTTTCCTATAGGTTCTTACTGATTAGGTATGCATTGGTCTTGACAGTCTCAAGTTTTTTTTTTTTTTGTTAGGTTTCTCTCGGTAGTGTCCAAATCATTTTGCACTTTCTTAAGCTCCCCTTCCGAAATTTGGAACTCGATGAGGGTCATGGTGAGTTGTTTTGTGGTATTTTGGGGGTTCTCAGGCACCCGCACTGCAAAAATGTGAGTGTCTATTCTATGTTGAAGTCTTGTTGCATGTTTCTTGAGAGCTACTACCTCATTGTTTCTATCTATAAACTCTTTTGCTAGGAGCTCTTTCTCTTCTTCCACTTGTGCAAGTTCCTTAGACTATACATGATCACTGGCTAGAATCTTTCGCTTGTGACTTAACTCTTATACTTATGCTTGTGATCTTTGGAGAAGGGCCTCAAAGGAAATTTATCCTTCATATTCACCCCCATATTTACAATCAACTCCTTGAAGTTATCATTCTGCATGTGCAAAGCTATGGAGTTATCTCTCTATTTCTTTAACCTTGTTGCAATCATCTCCAACAACCTCTTGGGCTTGCTTATGGTCATTGCATTGTGGTTAAGATCACTGTATAACATATCTCCTACTTTCTTGTGGAAATTGATTTTATCAGGGAGGGGGACACTTTCCATGTCTACTGATACATCCAGGGATTTAAATTGGGAGCCCGATGGTATTGATTGTGCTCATGGTGCAGCAAGGAGAATTTCATTTTATTTATTTCTAAATCCATATTAGCAGAAAATTTGGTTAAGTATGGGACTAAGTGGGATGCCATCTGTTGTTGCATTTATTCCTAGATCTTATTGTCAATTTCTTCAATTTCCTTTCCAGCAGGCCAACTAGGCTCAATTTTAGTTTCACTTCTTGTTGAACTTAAGATGGCTACCTCTGAGGATGATGAGGCACCAACTTGCAATGGGTCCTTCAAAGTCACTTGGAAGCCTGGCTGGTCTGGTTTTGTGTCCACCATCATGGTCTCGATTTATTCTCCCTATATTTCTTGAGTTTTGGCCTTTTTGCTGGTCTGTACATATTCCATATCTACATCCCCTATCTCATCAATGTTCCTTTTATGTGCCTTGTCCTTTGTTGTTAAAGTCTCGATCTCCATGCTTATGTTAATAGGCCATGAATCAAAGTTAGCCTTCCATTTTATCTCAGGCCTATATTCATGCTCATAAGTTGAGGTCTTTATGATTTACATTTTCTTGGCAATGACGCCATGAAGGTAATAATTCCAGACATCCCCCAATTCAAAATTCATTTGTTTCAATAATTCCTCAACTTCCTGGAATTGAAAGTAAAAGGCCATATAGGCTTTCCAAACATAAACATATATCCCTTATTAACATTAAAAAAGTGGACTTGGTCCATGTTAAGGCTCTTATTCCAGAGCGAATATCCTCATGGGCATGAATCTAGGAAAACGGTAGGGAGGAAGCTCACACACATAGACCATAATTTATGTGTAATCCTAAAATATATACTAGTCTCCCACCCTAGTGTCCTTGATAAGTTAAAGGATTGATTTTTGTTGGGGGAGGAATACTGGAGGGGAAAAAACACGTAAAAAAACAGGGAATAATATCTGAGGTAGGAAGTGGTAGGAAAATGACGTGGTTGGATTAATGGCTCCAGTTAGGTAAGCATAGATGTCAAACAAATGGCTAGTGTAATATCCCAAAAGGGAGAAAGAAGTAATACTGAAACACAATATAAGAACTGTAGCAAAGTAAACAATAAATCTATATACACATTAGAATGCACATAAATATTTGAGCCATTTTATTATATTGGAGATGAAAAATCAAGTACAACAGTGCTTAAAATATGAGACACTCAAGCCACAAGGGTGGCATAGAATGACCCTGCAATGATTTCCCAAGAGGGACTGCGTAGCTGCTGATCTGCTGGAAGGTAAACTACATTGTCCCTGCTGCAACTGTTGGGATTGCAACTGCCTGAAAGATAGAAAGTCAGATATATATAGAATGGGAGCTCTGATGATGCTGAAATTGTAGATCTAGGCTCAATGATGGATTCCCAAGATAACCCAGGAAGGGTTTCTCGGATCTGTAAGTCTAATAAAACCACCCTCTTAAGGCTTCACATATATGTTGTTGGGAATGCAGATCTGAAGCTAGATCTGATGATATGATGGCTGTAATGATGCACAATCAGATCTATGCAAGAAGGGCTAACCCTTTCTCTAGATCCTTGGGCTAAAAGCTCAAGATCTAGCTCCTCCAATCTCCTCCACTGCATGGAAAATTTTAGAGGCTAATATTCATAGGTGGGCTAATTTTCCATGATTTTTCCAAAAAAAATATTCGCCAATTTCCATTTTTTGTAAAAATTGTTCTCCGAAATTTTACAATATAAAATTATCTTACCTTAAAAATAGCCCACATTATATAGATACTATATATAAAATCATTATAAATTTGTATAATTTTACAAACATATCAACAAAATTTTATAGTTCACATATTAGGGACTAATGAAAATTTCCAACGTTTTAAATTTCAAGATAATTTTCCATCCTTAAAATTATCCCTGCTCCACTGAAAACAGCTGCTAAATGAACAAAAAATTCACAAAACTGCACTATCAGAGAGGGAGGCTCAATAGCCTACTATTGGTTGTGTCAAATCAGCTCCTGAGTGATTGAAACAATAGATCCAATGTGAGGAGATGATCCCTCACAATATTTCCAACTGAAATACTGGAAACTTCCTCCCTCCAATAGATCTACAGGACTAAACTGCGCAATCCTTGAAGGGAATGCTGCTGCATGGAGGTAAAACCCAATGGCTTGTATGTCGGATGTAGATATGCTGCTCCTAAAAGGCTAGATATGAAGAATAAAGTGGTAGGATGAATCCTCCACTGGTTTCCTAGCTGAATGCTAGAAACAACCTCCTAAAGATGGCACCAATACCTGATAATGAATGAAGAACAATCCTCTTCCTTAGAGATCACTCAAAGAAAGAGGTGGGATTCCCGCTCGGGAACACCCTGTGCTAAACAACACTGAAAACTTTGATAAACATCCCAAGCCTGCATAGAAATGTCCTAAGACAAATCTAGATCTAAACATATCAAGAAATGAATAATCCAAATCATGCCTTCCATTGTGCCTTCACCTTCATTATATGCATGAGACTTCCATAGCCTAGGCCCACTCCAAAACTACATTTTACATGTGGAGATAGTCTCCATATTTGACTGCACTATAGCTTCATGTCCTCCATCATGTTCACATGGCGTGATCACCCTCTTCATCATATGTGCATTAAATGCACCACTTCCTCCACTATCTTATCATAAGTGCTCCATGATCTTCTTTGAATGCACTATGATCTCAGTTGACCTTATCAAAGATCCTCATGATTTTATATTTAAGATCCATGATATTATTTGACTGTTTCATCCTCCATAATCTATCTCATAAATGAGACATGATCTCCATTAATGGAGTTTATCCACTACTCCATTTAGATCTAGATCTAAAATATCCACATACACACATTAAAAGTGGATTTTATTCATCTTTGAGCTTTGTGGGTCCCTCGACCCTTTTATTTTCTTAACTTATTAAGAAAATCAAGGACTCTAATATTCCAAATATGATGTGAAAATTTGGGAATATTACAGTCCACCACCACCCCCCCCAAAAATGTTTCTTGTCCTCAAGAAACTCCAAAAGCATATGAAAAACCATCTATTCCCCTCCAAATGGCATCCACTTAAGGAAGGTTTCCTCCATTTGCTACAATGTGTTATGCATGTTTGGTTCCAAAGTTGGCATTCAAAAATATATAGAATGACCTCCAATTGTATGGTTAGATGTCTCCCTTTCACCATGAAGTACCAAGTGACAATCATATGATGTCCAACATCATCATTAATACATGAGATACATAAAATAAAGTGGCTCTTTCCACAAAGGAAAAGTTCCATCTCACAAGACATCTCTTCATCCCATGCTTTATGAATTTGATTGAGCATTGACATGCTCTCATCCTTAGCCCTGTTGGCCTTGTTGGATCCAACCATCATTCCAACATTATGGAAAATAAGAAAATGAGATATATGGGTAGACAAAGATGTCAAACCATATTCTCCCAATAGTATCCACCGGAGTAAGGCCCTTTGTTGCCATCCTCCATCTCCTCCATGTAAGATGGACAGGCCAAAATCTTCCAAAAGCAACCAAAGCAACAAGAGATCTTGCTAATTTCTCTCCTCCTCATGTGCATCATGGAGTAAAAACATACTGATAGACATGTGGGATGTCACATCAGCCCAATAGAAACAAACACCATCAATACACATCATGTGAGCATCATGCCAAGTTTTACCCAATACAAAACACATAGACATAGGAGATGTCATGTGGTGGCCAAATTCTCTCAAGGGAAACAAAAATGAACATGCCTTGTTTTGCTGCACTCTATCATTGATACACAAGGCATGAATCAGAAAAATATGAGCTATTGGGTGGTAACCATACTCACCCAAGAGCAGCCAACGCAGCCATGCCTCCTTCTTCATTTCATAAGTGTTTTTCAAGGCATGGATCAAAGAAATAGGAGCCTTTGGGTAGTGACAAAACTCTCCCAAGAGCATCTAACGTAACCAAGCTTGCTGGCCCATGTCATATATCTGCAAGTGGTCATGCAACCCCTTGCTTATCATGCTCACCCACTCATCCCAATGTGGATGATGAATGATGTAATGCATAAACATGGTATCATCCCTTTATAGAATACCATCCTTCCCAAACTGATAAAGAACTTTGCACTTCATGAGATGTTGAAGTGTACCTCCAATGAGATCTCTCAATGAGATTCTCTTTTCACCAAAGGCCCTCCAAAACCAATGTAGTTTTGGGTCTACTGCAGGTAGAATTTTTTCTTTGAGCAATGAGATGCTCATTGAGAAAGTGTCATCTAGAAAGGAGAAAATATTTCTCATCTCAAGATGTCTACCACTTATCATCTTTACCTCCATTGCTTCATGAGTGAAGCTACCTTCAGAATGCTCCAAGAATGATGAGGCCTCTTCATTTTCATAGCTACTAAGTGGAAGTGATGTAGCTCTGCATGGTAATACATGTGCTATCTCAAAGCAAGACACAATACCGATCTCATAACCAGTTATTGTACATAGGATCATGCTCATCCCATTTTTTGAAACTCTACACTTCAACTTAGAGGGTTGAATTTAGCTCAAAAATGATGAACTGGGATAGTTATTAATCTCCTCCTTGATTAGATCAAGGGTCCTCTGCGCTGTGATATGTTGTTGCTTCAAATCAACATTGTGTTATAACCCTTGGTTATGCGTTGGCCCTGATGTCATGTTCTCATAAGTTTCAATAAGATCTACTGAAGCAATATGTGATGAAATTTCTTGCATACCTTGGTTCAACTGATGTTTGGAAACCTCTTTCCAGAACACAAGAGTTCCTCCAACCGAGACAATAGTGTCTCCAACTACTGGTAAGAGTGATGGATGCTTTCCTCCAAGTGTACTAGCATTGGAATATTCCTCCTCTTCCTCATGCATCTACTGAATCATGCATGGGAATCTATGTGTTAAGAGCTCAAGACTATCTTGCAAAGTTGCAAGTGTCTCTTCTCAGGATGCAAGTACTTTTGCAGCTGGTGGTGAATGTAGTGACTTCTTGTCCAGAGTGACAATATTGACATCCTCCTTTGTTTCCTTAGGAAATGTCTCTTTGTGACACATCTCTGGTTTTCTCACATCAAACTTCTTCCTCAACTTGTGAAATAAATCTGAGTATTTAGTCACCTTTGCATGCTCCACATGACCAAACCACCATTCATTGGCTTCACCTAAAAGATTAAGTGATGCAATTTAGATAGCCTCTTCTTCAGCTACAGGATGTAGCCTGAAAAATGCATCTAACTCTTTCCTCCAAGCCTTAACAGTGCTTGAGGAAGATTCATCAAATGTAGGCAGATAGAATCTATTGTGCCTCTTCCTTCTATTGTTGTTATAGGTGTTGGCTCTCAAATCCTCTCTGTGTATCTATTCTAAGTTAGGAGAAATGGTAGTATAGTCTTTAACCTGTTGTTCTAGCCTAGACACCGGTCTAGGGAAGCGTTGTTTATATGTATATTACAATTATGGCCCAACACATACGATCATGTCCATCCCATTTTCTGAAACTCTACACTTCAACTCAAAGGGTTGAATGTAGCTCAAAAATGATGAACTAGGATAGTTCTTAATCTCCTCCTTGATTATATCAAGGGTCCTCTGCGCTGTGATATGTTGCTGTCTCAAATCAGCATTTTGTTCTAACCCTTGGTTATGCATTGGCCTTGATGGCATGTCCTCATAAGTTTCAATAAGGTCTACTAAAATAATATGTGATGAATGTTCATGCATACCTTGGATCAACTGATGTGTGGAAACCTCTTTCTAGAACATAAGAGTTCCTCCAATCGGGACAATAGTGTCTCCAACTGCTGGTAAGAGTGATGGCTGCTCTTCTCCAAGTGTACCAGCACTGGAATCTTCCTCCTCTTCCACATACATCTCCTAAATCATGCATGGGACTCTATGTGTCAAGAGCTCAATACTATCTTGCAAAGTTGCAAGTGTCTCTTCTCTGGATGCAAGTACTTCTACAGCCGGTGGTGAATGTAGTGACTTCTTGTCCAGAGTGACAAGATCGACATCTCCTCCTTAGGAAATTTCACTTTGTGACACATCTCTGGTTTTTTCACATCAAATTCCTTCCTCAACTTGTGAAAGAAATCTAAATATTTAGTCACCTTTGCATGCTCCATGTGACCAAACCACCAATCATTGGCTTCACCTAAAATATGAAGTGTTGCAATTTGAACAACGTCTCCTTCAGCTACAGGATGTAGCCTGAAAAATGCATCTAACTCTCACCTCCAAGCCTTAATAGTGCTTGAGGAAGATCCATCAAATGTAGGCAAATAAAATCTATTATGCCTCTTTCTTCTATTGTTGCTATAGGATCCTCTTTCTTCTTTGATTTTGAAGAATTATTGGAGAGATAGATTCTCCTTGAATGCTCTAGACTGTGCTTTGTACTCTTCAAGATATAGACTGAGACTCTCATGAGTCTTAGGTTCATTCCTTTCTTCATTTCTACACCGTTCACCTTCTTCAAAGAAAGTGGGCATTGTGGATCTATGAGGAGATATAGGATTCTCTGGTTTTCTTCTTTGCTGATAGGAAGTTCTTAGACCTTCCTCATCACATCTTCTTCTTTGATATTTTTTCTGTCCTTCCTCCTTGGAGAGAGCTTGCATGGATCTAAAGAAAGGAGCGGCAGAATTATCATCCTCCATGATAGATCTCATCTATCTGCTTCTTCCTTTGACGCAAAAGATGAAGTGTCCAAAATCTGAGCCAAAGATCATGCTCTAATACCACTGTAATATCCCAAAAGGGAGAATTCAGTAATACTGAAGCACAATATAAGAACTACAACAAAGTAATAAATAAATCTATATACACATCAGAATGCACAGAAATAGTCGAGCCATTTTATTATCTTGGAAGTGAAAAAAGCAAGTACAACAGTGCTCAAAATATGAGACACTCAAGACACAAGGGTGGCCTAGAATGACCATGCAAATATTTCCCAATAGGGACTGCGTAACTGTTGCTCTACAGGAACGTAAACTGTGATGTCCCTACTGCAACTATAGGGACTGCAACTGCCTGCAATATAGAAAGTCGGATCTAGGTATAATGGGAGCTCCGATGATGCTGAAATTGTAGATCTGGGCTCTATGATGGACTCCCAAGATAACCCAGAAGGGATTTCTCAAATCTGTAAGTCTAAGAAAACCAACCTCTTAGGGCTTCACATGTATGCTATTGGGAATGCAGATCTGAAGCGAGATCTGATGATATGATGGCTACAATGATGCACAATCAGATATATGCAAGAAGGGCTAATCCCTTCACTAGATCCTTGGGCTAAAAGCTCAATATCTAGCTCCTCCAATCTCCTCCACTGAAAATAGCTGCTGTAGGAACAACAACTTCAGAAAATTGCGTTGTTAGAGAGGGAGGCTCAATAGCTTACTACTAGATATGTCAAATCAGCTCCTGAGTGATGGAAATAATAGATCCAATGTGAGGAGGTTATCCCTCACAGGATTTCCAGCTAAAATACTAGAAAATTCCTTCCTCCAATAGATCTATAGGACTGAACTACGCAATCCTTGAAGGGATTGCTGCTACATGGAGTAAAAACCCAATGGCCTAAATTCCAAATGTAGATTTGCTACTCTTGAAAGGCTAGATCTGAAGAACAATGTGGTAGGATGAATCCTCCACTGGTTTCCTAGTTGAATGCTAGAAACAACCTCCTGAAGATGGCACCAATGCCTGATATGGAATGAAGAACAATCCTCTTTCCAGAGCTACTCAAAGAAAGAGGTGGGATTCCCGCTCGAGAACACATTGTGCTAAACAGTGCTACAAACTCTACTAAACATCCCAAGTATGCATAGAAATGTCCTAAGTCAAATCTAGATCTAAATAGATCAAGAAATGAAGTATCCAAATCATCCCTTCCATTGTGCCTTCACCTTCATTATATGCATGAGCCTTCCATAGCCTAGGCCCACTCCAATATTGCGCTGTACATGTGGACAAAAGTATCCAAGGTTGACTGTGTTGTTGATCCATGTCCTCCATCATGTTCACATGGGATGATTACCCCCTCCATCATGTGTGCATTGAATGCATCACTTTCTCCACTATCTTATCACAAGTGCTTCATGATCTTCTTGAATGCACTATGATCTCAGTTGACCTTATCAATGATCCTCATGATTTTAAATTTAAGATCCATGATCTTATTTGACTGTTTCATCCTCCATAATCTATCTTATAAATGAGACATGATCTCCATTAATGGAGTTGCTCCACTACTCCATGATTCTAGATCTAGATCTAGAATATCCACATACACACATTAAAAGAGGATTTTATTCATCTTTGAGGTTTGTGGGTCCCTCCACCCTTTTATTTACTTAATTTATTAAGAAAATCAAGGTCTCTAATATTCCAAATATGATGTGAAAATTTGGGAATATTACACTTCCTTTATCCTGCAGGGTGTCCAATTGTGAACTAAGTGTACTCAAAATATCAGTCTTGAAGTTATTTAAGAGATTCCCGAGTTCTTCTTTAGTCATCCCTATTCCCCCTGATTTATTGACTCATGATCAAATATCTGAAGAAAATTTCCCATGTTTTTCATTTCCCCTAGAATATTGTTTACATAATGCACATATTTCCTCATATATCAACTAAGATACATTTCTTGCACCCATTAAATTCAATGTCTCTAAACGTTCCTCTCGTATCCATTTAAAAAAAAGGATATGGAAAGTTTCAGGGCCTACAGAACTTTGTTTAGTTCATTACAAAGTGTTTTGGAATCTCTCCAGAAAGTCTTCTAAACTTTTGTCTTCTGACTGGGTCATTTTAAAAATTTATTCCTTAATTTCCCTAACTTTGCAATAGTCTTCGTACTTTCGAAGAAATCTCTTTTTCATCTCTTCCCAAGTTCGGAAAGTGTTTTTCCCTAACCCCATAAACCATCGGGGGGTTGCATCTTTTATGGTACCAGGAAAACATTTTAGTTTTGGGCGTCTTTTGAACAGTCGTTAGTTCGTAACTTCGGAAAAGCACATCAAACTCAAACAGGAAAGTGTCATCATCTTTAGATATGATATGAAAGTTTGGAAGAGTATAAATAGGAATATTTTTCATTTGTACGATAACATCACGATCTATAATGGGAAATTCAAAGGTGACAAGTTTTTGTTATTTAAGTCCATTAACTTCTTCATCTTCCATCTTTTCTCCTTGTGTTGGTTCACGAGTTTGACTCTTATTGGATCCTGTGGAACTCTCAAATTCCTCTTCAAAAGGGGTTTCCTCCCTTTTTTATGATTCTCCTCCTCTAAATGGTTTTCCTATTGCAAAAGTAATTTTTATGGGAACCCCTTTTGGGGTTTCCAACAGCTTCTAAGGAGTGGTCCCCATCGTACCACGTGTTGGAGTTTTAAGATATTTTTTTTCTTCTCCTACCTATTATGTTAAATGCATTTATGATAATACTATTCAAAGGAAAAAGGTGCCTAGGTTACTAAAAGGAACTATTCCTTTGGTCACTTCTAGCCCAAATTTCCTTTGAATGATTTATGTGGAAGAGCCATAACTCCCTGAGTGCCTCCCCAGTAATGATGCCAAAAATGATGGGTGTTATTATTGATATTAAGTAGTTATTCTTATAATTGTCAACCGAGTAAGTAAACTTGTAAGATGCTCAGTACAATTTATGCAAAAAGAAAGACTTCCCTACTTACTAAATGAGTTATTCTAAGTACATATAGGTTAATTTTTTTATTTCAAAATAAATTTACTAATTAACCTTGTACCTAATACTTTAACCACCCAAAAAAGAAACAATTCAAAATGGTCTTTGGGTTATAAAAGCATCATAAAAATGTCTCAATTAACAATCAATTTCTTATAAACTAACCCCTTTTAATATAATACACCATCGAATCTCTTGTAACAAAACTAATCAAAACAATCGACTCACACTAAGTATTTTAAACAAACACATTCATCATGCTTCCCACATTCATGCAACCTCATATAAGCCAAGAAATATATTTTAAATACAAAGCAAAGGTGTTATTATTCCAGTTTACAGCTTATTATATCGATTAAATATGAACGAAACAACAATGCGAGCTCAAAAAACTAACAAAAAAATCTAACCTCAGACTTTAGGAGCTTTGACTGCTGACTTAATCAATCGCAATAATAAAAAAAGGTCCTGCCCCATCATAGTTCTGAGCGGGCCCAAGTCAAGTCTCAATTGGTGCCCTGAGTTTCTTAATTATTCAATACAATTCGATAAAACCAAAATAATTAATTAACAAAGAATACCAAAACACGATGCAACTTAAGCAATATGTATAACTTCAAAATAAGAATGATCATAACATGTTATGTTTGCGCTTGGGCGCTTCCTTTTTCAACTTATCAAAACCAAAGTAACAAAACCATAGTTCAACTTATCATGGCTAACCATCTCCAAAAATAAACAGTAACAGTTGTGATTCTCCTATTCTATTCTTATACTATAACTCAAAAACTATGTATAGTTCACTTTAACTTCTAGAACCCAATCTTAGAGATTCTCAGATCATTCAACACTCACATCTTACGAATTTTAAGATGAGCATCATTAACTATGATTGATCTGAAATAATTGTTTGTTGTCGAGATCTTTCAATATTCTATCCATTATCAAGTGAAGATATTCTCATAAATAGTTTTCATCTTATCCCAGGAGTTGTGATGAAATAGATAACCACCCGAGATTCTTGCACACCAGTCAATGAGTTGTCTCAAGCCACAACTATTTATGCATAAAGTAAGGTTGTCGTGTAACTAAATTGCTTAATAAACCAGCTAACTGCAACTACTTTCAAACAAAACACCACAAGGATGCCACTTGGACATTTAGAACATTGATCCTAGCCACGTCAATTCCTAAGTCAAGATGATCAATGAAAGTCTGGTCGTACGCAAGTTCTATTCATATCCTGATCCTAATTAAATAAGTTTTGAATGAATTCTGTGAATCGTACGAAATAATAAACAAATCTATATTTGTTTATATTTCCCGGGTCAAGCTTCACCCATAACAATAAATCAATTAAATAAATCCTTGTTTATTTGATTATTTCCTAGGAATAAGTTATTTAAATGCTATTTAAATAATATTCCTAGTTAAATTTGACTAAATCATTTATAAATAATTAAATAAATCATTATTTATTTAATTATATTCCCACCATTTTCTTAAAATAATAAATAAATCATTTATTTATTTATTATTTATAAATAAAGGAATTGACCCAAGTCAAAAATCCTTTTCCCTCCAACAAATATAATAAAATATTCCTAAAGGGTGGTTCTAGAATTCGATTAATAATATTTTATTCATGCACCAAGTTCTAGATCGCCCTAATATTTTGTTATAAATAGAAGGGTTTTCCCCATTCATTAGTCACCTTTCACTGCATTAGATCACTCTATATCTATACTCTTGGTCACATTCTCCATTTTTGTCTTGTGAGCTCCCTTTGAGTTCTATGTTTGTCTGGGTTTTCTACACCAACAAGAGAGAGAAATTTTAGATCTAAAATGTTGAGGACTTTCAAGAACCCATCCCATTGAGGAGAATCGGAAACACCTTTTCTTGTTTTCCTCTCAATTTCCCCCTTTTAATATAAAATTCTTGAAATAATTGTTCTTTCTTGTCTGTTGGATGCGTGGAGCCACATTTTATTTTACGCTTAATGTCTTTTTATGTATAATCTGCTGGATTTGTCTGTCTTGGATCAACTAATATAAGATATTGGCGGCCTCAAAATTAATGTTAGAACTCTTTACTTATAAAATATTCAAAGTGTTTGAGCAAAGATTCACTCTGCTGGTTGGCGACTCACCTGGTTTTCTTTTTACGTAAAATCTGTTTGTATATTCTGCATATCCAACTCTTTCAAACCCTCGAGTTTCTCTTGATTTTCTATTTTTCCCTATTTTATAGATGCTTTCACACTCTAAAACCCCCAAACATTAAAATTATAGCAGTGTCTTTGGCCCTATTAGCTGGTGTGATTGTGTGTAGTGAGAACGACAACTTTTTATGAAATGCCACCCGGCCAGGAGCCAGAGGTCTGGGGTGTATGTGTGCGCTTCAACCTGATGGGTGCTTTCTGCCCCGAACCTGTGACACAGGCTGACAATTGAACACGTGACCTGCCCTTTTTGCACTCTTCCACTTTTTAGGTTTTTGAAGCTCATGAGGTTTTCCAGTATAGTCTGCAGTTGAACTGTTTCAGTCATTTCACTCAACTAAGTAGAATCTTCTTTCCCTTAGGGCTTTAGTACCCTCTACTTTTTGTTGAGTTTTAGTTGTTTGGGTACATTTGAGAGTTTCGGCCTTCTTCTTTTGAATCGATACCTCATTTTGAGATCCTCTAAAATAAACTCTTATCTCTTTCAATCCTCTTATACGTTTGTTTGTTTTACGTCTAGGTTCACCTCCTGCCCAACTCTTTAACTGGCCAAATTCTCTCTTTCTGCTTTCTTTCCCTCTTGATAGTCTCCTGCACCCTACCAGTGAATTCTCACTTTAGATCCTGTCCTTCACATGACCTTAGATCTATTAATTCGTTCTTTTGTTATCATTTGAATTAGATTTCTCTTCTAGATAGTTTTGAGAAGACTAACTTTCCCAGGTTGAGATTGATGCATTGTTGTGATAATTTCACTATTGATCTGCTTAGCTTGTTCTCATGATTTATTTTCGATTCTTTTACTTACTTTTCTTTTACTCTATCAATTGGATTTAAAGTCCATTACTTTATACACCTTGCTATTCAGTGAAGAAGAGCCTGGTTAACACTGAAAAAAACTTTAAATCATTAAGCTACACCACCTCTGTCCTGTTTAAAACACTCAAACCTCAACAGACACACTTCCCACTTATTATGATTTTCTTCTTCGTCATCTATTACTTGCATCTAGGCCATTATCAGAGACTTCTTGGCATTTTCACTGAGTTTCTGGTTGGTTGAATTCTCCTTCACCATGCTTCATCGATTAATTCCTCCCTTAGTCCTTTCTGACTCTTCTTCTAATGTTGATTCTCCCCACTATCTCTTAGTTTCTCCCCTAGCCCAGCTACCTTATCCCAAACCCAGGCCTAATTCTCAGCAACGCCCTAGTTCCCTCACTGTTTGGGTCCATTTCCTAGTGGACCGCTGTGAGACTACCTGTTTATCCCTGCTGTCTCCTTATGGCAGGTCTGGATCTCCACAGTTTCCGTCAATTGATTAATGATCCTATCACCACGGTATTAGTTGGCTGCTCTGCCAACCAGCTCCCTCGACATTTCCCAGGTGAAGACTACTAGTGATCACTCCAGCTTCATATTTCAGTCTTTCCATATGTGGTGTTCATCAGTTCAATCTTGGTAGTTCCATCCGTCTAATTATTCAGCACCACTTCCCTAACTGAGGCTTCTAAATGGGTATGTTGATCAGGCCACCTCTTCCCTGCCACCTTTATAGCGGGCCTGTCTGCATGCTTTCTCTGCTTCAGCTCCCTCTCGATACGACAGTGCAGAACTTTTGACTTCTTTCAGTGCAGTCCTCTGACCCGCCTTTTAACTCATGTCGAGGCCAAAGCGAAGAGCCTCTTGAGCTCCTTTGAATCGGGTTTATAGGTGGTTGTGAGTCTCTCTTACCTCTGACTAGCAGATACCCATCCCTTATCATGAAAGCCACCCTCTAAACTGTGCAAATGACCTTATCTGCCATCAAATACAGTTCCTGTTTATCTGAAATCATGCAGCCTCCCAAGCCCAGTGTCAGCACTAATGCCACGGGGGCATCCTCTCACGGCGTTGCTCTGGTTGAGACTCTTTCACACCTGCTCAACCTCTCTATGACTGCCGTTCCCTCTGGGAGGAGCCAACACCTCCGGCACTTTCCCCTCGGGTACGTATCCAGGATGGCATGCCTCCTCTATTTCTCTGCCTCCACTGCCTCAATGTTGCTGCATCCTAGCCCTCATCTCTTCTGAGCTTGGTGTCCCCAGGCTCTCCCGCATTGGACCTCTCTTTGCCTTCTCAGCCCTGAAACGCCTTCCCCCTACGGGGCAGAGTATTTTCACAGCAGGCGCAACTAATTCTCTTCCTTCTCAAAAAGACGAGGAAAGCCATCAATTTTTATGGTAATCCTCTGGACCCAATCTTCCCCAGTGGGTTCTGCTCTTTAGTAACAAACCACAGGGCTCTTAGCCCAGCCAGTCAGGCCTGTTCTTTCCATCCCAACTTCATATTCATCTTCATTAGTTTTATGGTCATTAAACTCACGATTGTCCCCTATTACCATAGATGCGGGAATGTTGAATCAGGGCCACGTCTTGGGATCAACATTCCTCTCCCTCTTGTCCCTCCCAATGCGGCTACTTCTCAGCATTGTCTTTCAAGGTCTTTTATAACTTAGTTGCTGGCACACTCGCCTCTTACATCGTAACCCTGATAACCCATACAGATTATAAGTTACCAAATTCATTGGCCTGAAATCGCCTCTCACCATCGATCTTAACCTTCAAACACAAGATCACTCGTGTCACTCCATGCCTCCCACTCCGTCGTCCCCGAGTCCCATCTTAAGGTCCCTCTGAGCCTGCAATATGACACCAAATGGTCTTCAAGTCTCAACCCAAAGTTGATTAATAAAGGTTCACTAAGAGCCCATTAAATACCATGAAAATTAAACTTCCCCATCGTATAGAATAATGCAGATGATTTGGCGCCCAGGTCCTGCTGCCATTTCAACGGAACTCCTCTAGTCATGTCCTTCTCAAAGGCTCTCTTGCTCATGTGGTCTTTGTAGATCTGTGATGACCAATTGATTTTTCGATGCCGTCCCCGATCCGGATCATCCTCCCCTTCCTTCTTACGCCGCTCCAATCCCTAATCTAATCAAAATGCTAACATAGCTCGGTGTATTATTGACGAGGGGCATCTACTGTGTCATATGCCCCGCTTTGGTTTTGGAAACAACTCGGATATCTGAAAGTGGCCCCTTCCACCCATCACCCTCAATTACCATGGGATGGTCAGCACCTCAGCCCATTAGCCTCTTAATACTTGTCTATCACTCTTTCGAGGCAAGACGGTTTCCGTTGACCGTTGAAGTCATCGACGCCCCTCTTGATTATAACATTCTTTTGGGGCGTAGCTACCATGGAAGCCATGTGCATTTGTCCCATCCGCGGTTCATCGCAAGATTTTTCCTTCATAATGGAAAGATAGTCACAATTGACCGATTGACATATCATGAGCCAAAATATCGGACCTCCCGGAGTCAATCTGTCCTTACATGTGTCAAAGCCAGCAATCGATTCTTTGACGGGTGTCCCCAAGCGTCTCACAAAGACTCCTCCTTGCTTGGAACCTTCCCTGATCTTTATCACTCCTCTTATCTACGATCCCGAGCAGCGAATGTTTTCATGATGCAATCGTCTCGGTGACCTTCCACGGTGCGATTCGGCTGATCGACAACCCTCAATCTCGCCTTACGCTTTGCTCCTAGCCCTTCGCCTCCAGGCCAGAGCCAACCTCTTCCTCCACAGACCTTCCATCCTAGCACTCAGAGAACCTCCCGCCCTCCAGGTCGGTTCCCCCAATTCTCCACCATATGGGAGTTGTCCCTCTTTGGACATTACCACAACGATCGGATACCTTTCCTTGTCCCCCTCAGGGTCTATTTTAGTTTCCCATCCACCGTGCCCTTTCCCTCCCTAATTTGACCTTGGGAATACCTTATGGTATCTTACTCCTCCAGCAAAGTTACAGCACCCCAAACCATACCTTCTTTGTGACACCATTCAAACCGATTCCCTTCGCTCCTTCCATTACTATGGTACCCCTAGCCCCTCCGCAAGACCATCTCATGATGTGATAGCTACGAGGCAAGAAAGAAAAGCTCACAAGGGTGCATCCAAGAATAAAGGCCACCTCACCCCGACCCTGCCCTCCTCCACCACTTAAGGCCTTGTTCCTTGTGTGATGGTGTCGGTCATACCACCCATGCTTGTCTGAGTTGCCTCATATCAACCCATGGTTGAGTCGCGTTCCACGAATCTACGGTCCACCGAAACCTCTTGTTTCTTCCTCATCTGCGACCAAGAACCCAAATACTCTTCGCACCAACAAACCACCGTACTCGTGTCCCTTGGCCATCTTCTCACCATTTTCCTCACCTAACGCAGTGTCTGGGCCTCTTTGCAGGTCATTCGCGAAAGCTCTGAGGGTTGAACAAATCAATCCATGTCTCCATCCACAGCTCGTTATGTGCAAAGGCTTGCCTTAGAGATCCCCCCGCTACAAGTGACATTCCTCCCACAGTGTTGGGATATTTGGAACCCTCTGCCCCCTCCTACCTATCATCATCCATGACCCTCGGAGTACATTCCCTCTTTGAATCCTCCACATCATCTTTGTGTGATTCAGCAAACCAAAAAATTCTTACACTCTACATGCTTTGACCATCTTTTTTACTACTCATCATTCCTATGGCCCATTAAATAATGTGTGCCCTATTTATCTTGATGATTTGGGTAACTTTGCAGTCATCATGGTTTCTCGACCTTTCCCTTTCCTCCACTCTTCGGGATAGTACTATCCCTGTATGCCCAGTGTCCTTCACGCCGCAGGCTCCTTTATTCCTACCATAGTTACGATTCATCACCCTCCTAGTCGATCTATGAGTCCTAGCCATCCTAAAACTAATCCCTACCATAGTTGTCGTTTGATGTCTACCCTCTACTCACATTTATATTATTATTCTCCTTCACTCCCATTTCTTGTCTTGTGACACTATTATAGGACCTCTCGTCCATGCATTATATTGGCTATCTTAATGAGGCAAGTCGCTATTCCCAGTCTCACCCTCGCATGGGCCATCTTTACCCCTTGCATACCCTCATTCTTTTCGAATGGGGTACACGCATTAGTAATACCATAATAATCTGGGCCAAATATGATGCGGTACGCAGGCCTCTTATCAGGTGCCTCTCTCGCCGCATCCTCCATCTACACGTTTGTTTAGATTCTTTGCTTCTTGTCTTACAAATCAATGGTGTCTATCGTGTACAACCTGTCTTTTTTAGACAATATTTATGAGTGAAACTTTTGATACGTGACTTTATATTCATTACTTTCAACCATGTACCTAGAAGTCAAAATCTCACTACGTAGATCGAATTGCAAATCATATTTCACAATTGGCATTGTCACACACAAGACAATAAAATTTAAATCATCAACACAATGCATATACATAATATATATCCTTTGTGTTTTGGGGTCAACCTGCCTACAAATATATGACATGCCCATACCATGTTAAAAAAAAAAGCTCAAAAGGCGGGGGCACCACTTGCCCCTACATACATTAAGGGCACCACCTTTCATCTAATCACTCTACGGAGGATCTCGAGCCAATGGCTCCACTTAACGACTCGTAGATCCACTTTGTATTATCGGCCAGCCATCGTATCGTGTGGCATGATACCTCGCCATTAGAGATGGCTTCAATACATAGCTCTGTGTGTTGGTCGTCTAAATCCTTCCAACTACGCTCGACACACCGGTGTTGGCCCCTCACATCTACGAAGAATTTCCTCCAAAGAATGTGCTATCCTTCGTGAGCCGTCCTTAATCCCACTAACACACCAACAGATTCCAGGCTGCTGTAGTGCGTCTCATATATCCCGTCAGTTCCTGGAGTATATGCATTCAATTGCTATAAGAATTAGTCTCCATAAATACTATTCTAAACACTTTAACATGCCTGCATAGTTAGTCCTTGTCTTTTAACATCAGACTTATACAGAGGAGAGAGACAGGTGGAGGGCAGGCCAGGTATTTAATATCCCATGCTGTGGGATAGACTTCTATGTACAATGGCATCGGTCCCAATGGGCGAAGAACTGCGAGGTCGGAACATGGCGCCCCTCCCTCCTCTGCACGGTAGTCATCCTCTAGTGCATCACGGGTTCTCTCGGACCCCCATCGGGTAGTGGCCTGCGAGTGCATGGGTTAGGATCTTCTAAGACAGACACAATACAATCCAATACACAATCATGGTTCACTTGCCACTTACATAGTGACACCCGATCGTTCCGCGACACCAACATCATCTGGGCCCACCCATAGTAGGTCCCACTCAACACAATTTCTACAATCATCATCTGCCCGTCACACTGCCACTTCTACCACCACTTCCAGGTCTCCCAACCTCTCTAGATCCCCAATCGATGTCAGAGCCCCTTTGACTCGGACACCTAGTCGACAATGTCAGCTCTATGAACTCCATGATGTTACGCCCGTGCGGTAACTTAGCACATTTGTGTATTTCCCACCATCCCCTAATGGTGGGAACTAGTTAGGAAATACGAGATCTGGACTATCGACTCAATCCTGTGCCCTGCACTATAAAAACCTCATGATATGGATCCCAATAGCGATAATCCGAGCCAACAAGGAGCTTGACTCTCATTAGAGGTTCTCCACAAATTTCAAAACCCCAGAGCACGACGATACACGACGGACACACTGATCCGCTGGATTCAAATGCATAATGTACCCGAGGGTCTCTCTCTCTCCACTTGATCCGTATATCTACCATATATGAACCATCATCTTTTTCGGTCTACATATAGGTAAAACTACATTCCATTTCCCAATGAATCTTAGCCCACGTAGCCCTAAAACCACCTCCATCGACGAGTTCGCACTTTTTGGCCAAATCTGGGCCAAGTTGCACTTTCGAGGCCCAAGCACACATCCCCGGAGTCGCGGTTTTTTGCCCCAAAAGTACGACCCGGCATGAGATGAGGTAGGAAATTTGATGCGAGATTCGAGATCCTAATATGAACTTTTAATCCATCGAAAAGAGAGTAATATTGGGCCTCTTACACATGGCGATGGATCTCGGATTCCCAGCAGTGGGTTTGTCCACTTCGATCGCCGCAAGATTTAGAACCTTCTCTCCTCTCCACATTCACCACAACTACACAAGAAAATGAATGAATTTGGAGGGAAAATGCCCTTATTAGGCCTCCCACCAGCTGCCCATGACCAAACCGTAGCCGTTTGATACATGCATCATTGGAAAGCTCTCATGAGGCACTCAAATGGGTATCTGTTAGTTTTTCATGTTTTCATACTTCACGCAGCCCCATTTGTCCATGAAGGTTCTATTCACCTCTCCTCAAATCAATTTCCTCACCTACAACACTTGTACTTGACTTTTACTTTGCCTCCCCTTACTTATCTTATTCGTGTTGCTTTTCATCATGAGATACCCTATTGTACTCATGTTTTTGTAGTCCCCCATTGGACCCCTTTCTTGTGACAGCAGCACCATCAGAATACCCTTGTTTTAGAGCATCCGGTTGAGTCATCATCGCAGTCCTTAGGAAGTCTACTCTCCGTCCCTTTGCATCCGCTGTCATCACATCCTTCATTACTTGGTCCTCTCTCATGTTGCACATTATGGCCTTGATACCATTGTCCCCTATCCCTCATGATATTGTGTCAATCATTACCAAACCATTCATACCCTTTATGCTATAACAAGGGTAGTCGTCACACTTCTCGGTATACACCATTTCGTCATCATCATTAGTGTTCGTGTTGTTAGTTGCTCTACTATTTTCTCTTGTGCCTTAGTTGGGGATCCCTTATTGCCTCACCTATGGTAGAACTCTTTAATAGAGCATCAGCTCATTTATTCTAGAAGCCGGGCCTAGAGGACGGTGTACCTTGGGTGGGAGCTCCTTTCGGCATGATCGTAGTCCGTATACTTGATGGTCAGGTGATGCGATAGCAATGTGGTGATTCTAGGGTGTGTGTGAGATGTCAACCCTCATGAGGGGGTAGCCTGTGATAACCCCACATGCCCGGACTGACTTCTTCATTTTAGCCTTTGATGTAGCTCCTTACATTTGATGATGTCGGCCTCGGTAGCACGAGCGCCTTTTTGATTTTCATGTATCGAGTCAAATTTACGAGCCTTCCCTAGTGTATAGGAAATTTGGAGTTGTATTTGTATCTCATGTATAAATATTATTGTATAATTCACGGCTATTATTCGGCGCAACATGTATGTGGGATTCATCATTCTATTTTTACGAAAACAAGTATTTGTACGACATGTACTTTGCTAGTTGGGTTCCTTGTTTCTGGACATATATTCTTTTATACTTTGTCTACATTGGAGCATAATTATGCCTCCCCAACCTTAGCACATGTGCCACTTCATAAACTAGAGACTTATTTACTGTAAGTCTTGTCTCCTCGGTCTAGTCCTTTATCACATTAGACTACCTTACATTTCTCTCTACGACTTCCCTCTTGAAGTGTCTAGTGATTGAGTTCTTACAACGTAACGGTCATACGATTTGCTCCCCTAACACTTGTCGTTGGAAATCTGTTACACCATTTTTGGTGTCTAACCTATTATCATTAGATGAACCCAAGTACACCATGTAAGACCAATTTTACCCCTAAGTAAAATTTCTTTCACTATGTGAAATAACTTAAGTAAAAACACCTTTATTAAGTTGTTTATGGTCTAAGCAGGGAAACCCCAGAAATGAAATAATAAAAAATCTACTGTTTATTTTTATATTTCACAGTCATATTCACCCATAACAAGGAAATCAATTAAATAAATCCTTGTTTATTTGATTATTTCTAAAGATTTATTTAAATCCTTATTTAAATAATATTCCTAGTTAAATTTGACTAAATCATTTATAAATAATTATTTATTTAATTATATTACACCATTTCCTTAAAATAATAAATAAATCATTTATTTATTTATTATTTATAAATAAAGGAATTGACCCAAGTCAAAAATCCTTTTCCCTCCAACAAATATAATAAAATATTCCTAAAGGGTGATTCTAGAATTTGATTAATAATATTTCTTGTGCACCAAGTTCTAGATAGCCTAATATTTGTTACAAAAATAGAAGAGTTTTCCCCCATTCATTAGTCACCTTTCATTGCATTAGATCACTCTAGATCTATACTCTTGAGTCACATTCTCCATTTTTGCCTTGTAGGCTCCTTTGAGTTCTATGTTTATACTACAGGTTTTCTACACCAACAAGAGAGAATTACAGATCTGAAATGCGAGGACTTTCAAGAACCCATCCCATTGAGGAGAATCGGAAACACCTTTTCTTGTTTTCCTCTCCCATCTTTGCCACAATATAAAAATTCTACCAAATACATTGTTCTTTTCTTGTATTGGATGCATGGAGCCACATTTTATTTCTTTGCTTAATGTCTTTTATGCTTAGATATGGATTTGTGCGCCTTAATTTGATCAATAACTGTGGACTTAAAGATATTGGCGGCAATAATTGATGTTAGGGCTATTTGTTATGCGTAGCTAAAGTGGTATTTTCCGACAAAAGATTCATACTAGCTGACCCAGAGTGGGATTTACATCCCTCAAATCGAGAGATCATTTATCTTATTGCATTTCATTGTTTAGGTGTCTCATTAAAACTCATTCATGCATTTCCATTAGGGGCATACCATTAGTGATGGAAGGGCTTTTTCTCATTTTCCCTCATGCTTGTACACTGTTTGAGTTGATGAAATTTCCCAAAATTCATCAAAGTTCAATTCATGTCATTTAGATTATTCTAATTTGTTTTGGTCAAAAAGTCATTTGGTTTTTAAGTCTAAGTTTAAATTAAGCCCAAAAATGTTAAACAATGCCCCAGGCCATGAGGAGGTTTTTCAATAAGTTTTTAGTTCAAAATTTTCATCACTCAGATAACAAAGAGGACGTTTCTTCTTCAAAACTATGTTTGAAGAAGAAATTGTCAAATTTGTTTGTGTAATAAAATGTATCTTTCCACCATATTTGTACTTCACCATGAAAACTATGGTCATCCTTTTGCCAAGGATGATGCCACCATCCACAGCAAAAAATCAACCAATTTCATCACATTTCAAAACTCGGAAAGTCGGTGAGGGAACAAGAAAACAAAAGTTGTATTAAATGAAAAAATTAAAGGAAGTCATAAACATTATAAAATGGGTTTTGAAGAAGCAAAATTAAAACCATGTCTATAAGATATTTCTTAAAGCCCATTCATTCATTTGCAACAAGAGTGATTGAGAAAATCTCGAGAGAAAGTCAAGTTTGAGGTTGAAGAGAGAAAGCTGCGTTTTAGAGGCCCATTTGTGTGTGTTGAAGCGGCGCGGCGCATTGGGCTTGCGCTCGCGCACCCTGCGATGCGGCGCATAGAGCCGAAAAATCATGCAAATTTCTTACGGCGTGGCGCACCAGAGCACGGCGCATTGGGCTTAAACTATGGGTACCTGACTTGACAAGCTTAAAAATCATCATTCTTGCTCAAACTCGAGATCAATTCAATTCATTTTCCTCCGAAGTAAGTTATGTGTGCTTGATATACGAGTTTAATTCTGTTGGGTGTCATTTGAAGGAGTTATTCAAAGAGTTTAATTGGTGCAAGAATAAACCCTATGCCCATATTGCAATCTCCTCCATAGGGTTTTGAAAAGGTGTTGGATTTTGTTTGGTGTTTAAACTATCATTCCACTTTCTGTTCGTCTTTATCATTCTTGTCACTATCATACCACGAGTTTTACTCCCATTTCCCGCTTTCCCATATCCCCTATACCCTTTGTCCCATGTTTTAAATCCCCAAACCCTATCACTTTTCACCACTTCATATCATTGATAAAATCCACGATTACCTAAGATTCAGAGTATTCAATATATCTTAGTTTCACTTTAACCCAGTATACTTTGTCATTGCATTTATACCTATCCCTAAAAAACTACAAGTCCCATCACCATCCCACTCCCATATCCTTTGCAAATATTCCTAATTCCCCAAATCCCTAATCCCCATACAATCAAATGGTTGTTTCTAGTTAAGTTTCATTTGACAGTCCTTTAACCCTCTTTGTTATACTTCCCTGAGTCCCTCATTTCATTCTTGATACATTTGGCATATTTGTTGTGAAGGCAAGCACCAATTCATCATTATCAAACATACACCTAACTCTTATTTTCACTCTCCATATATCGTATATCCTTGTCTCAAACACCTTGTTTTAAACTCCCATCCTCGAGGGACAAATTCATCATATGAGCGGGGATATGAGCGAGACGGTGATTCAGCGCGGAGCTAAATGTGCAGGAGGTCTCATAAAGTGGCAGAACACGTCGGGGAGGAGCCCACTTCTTTGGCTCAATTACGGGCATGCCGCTTGCAATGACATGTTTGTCGGAAATTCATGTTACAGTGTTGTGAGATGATATCTGAATTGACACCATACGAAGTTGGTTCGTTTATTTGTCCTACATTTGCGTGATGGTCATGTAAATCTTGCTAGAGTGAACTTCACTTCTGACACCAGAGGGCCATTTCGGAATTGGCCAGGATATCGAACGTTGGTAGGAAGTGGAATAGAAACAATTTGGATAGAGCATATTATGAACCTTACATCAGGCTGGATGTTGGGGGCGGTTGAAAGCGGGGAGTATTCCGTTCGGTTTCTAAAGGATTCCTGTCGCCATTAATGAAACTCATCATTAGATACTTCGGTGTTTGTGAGGGTAGGTTCTCGCGCCTTTATGCATACCATGTCGGACTCTTGGTCGGCTGGTACGAATGATGAATATTCTATGCTGTGTGCCGAAACATAAGCGTATGACTACCCTTGTGCAAAGACTAGGAGCAGCAATATAACAACATTTATCATTACACGCTCATCAAAATCATCGTAGGACATCAACTTGGACACGGGGCATCACATGGGATGAGTTCATTTCCCGTGACTTCGCTGCCGGCCCCTCGGCCTCCTCCGAATTGTGCAGTAAGGCGGAAACCTTCATCGGTTTGAGTTTTCGCCGAGAGGCCCAAGGCCTATCGGTGCTCCGGTGTGTGACTATCGGAGGGCCCATGGGAAGCCTTATTTGTAGTAGCATTGAGTACTATCTCCGCTAGGGGAGTGGAAGAGATGGTGCCTTCATTAGCGATGTTGAGTACTATCTCACATCGCGTGGGAGGGTCCTAGCATCGACATCGACACGGTGCTCGGTTCAAGATAGAGGCAAAGAAGGCTTATACGATGAGGGCCCTTCGGGAGGCCAAGACAGTGATTTTATACTCGTAGATGTTGATTCGAGCTCTCCCGACTCAAAGGCGAAAGAAATCGTCAAGAACGAGAAGATGAGATCAACACCTTAGGCCCGAGAGGTGCAGAGAGCTCGATGGGTTATACATTATTTGGAGCAATGGAATAATCTGTTGGAGGATCGGCGGAGACCTCCTTGAGTTGGGCAAATGCGTGAAGACGAAGTGAATTGACGAAAAGAGACCGGGTGACACTTGACACCATTTGAGCAAGAAATTGCCTTATGCACGTCAAAATTCATGCGGAAGCTCTTGGCGAGCCAATAGGGACAAATACATGTAGACATATGAAGATGCTATTAGGCTCACACACACATGTTTGTGAAAGTAGAATCAAAGGCGAGGTTGAGAAAACCTTTGAAACATCGGAAAAGGGTGGATCCACTCACCGAATCTTGGCCGAAGGAAAGCTTCCTTGGGCGAGCATGAGACATGATGGAGACCTTCACTCCAAATTCTGTTAGAAAATTAAATGTTACGAGCAATGAAACACATAAAATATACGGAAATACAAGCACACAAAACACATAAAACAGAGAGACACGGATATCGTGGTTCACCCGAGTTTAGACTACGTCCACTCAGAACGACCAGTCCCCTTCCTTTATATTATCCGGCCAAAAAATGAAGAGACAAAACCTGCAGCAAATCCGCTGCTAATATCTCTGTTCTCTCTCACGGTCTCCCCTCTCTGTTTCTCGCTCGAGAATACACACATAATACATAGCCGTAATACAATGCCCCCATATATACAAGGGGTTGCCTTCTAGGGAAAAAAACCCTAATCTAAACATAACTTCTGCGATCGGATCATTTGCCTAATGAACGGCCCCAGTTGAATAGAAATTACTATACACACACAAGGCAATTTTACACATCTATTTTTAGCTTTGGGGCGCGCCGGGAGCCCCGCCGGAGCTCAGCCGCGCCAAGCCCCACCCTGGACCCCAGCGACGATTAAATTTCGGGCGCGTTGCCGCCCTTGCTAAATACGGGGGTCCAATGTTGCCCAGTACAAAGTGAAGATGATGAGGCTCCATACCCAACAATTTCAGAAAATTTGGAGAAGTTGTCATTTTGCAAAGAATTTTTGGTTGCAAAACGGGTTTTCCGCTAGACGCGCGCTTATGATTGGGACATCTTACGGAGGAAAACTTTTATTTTGATTTATTATGATATATTATGTATGTTAGAATGACGAATCATTTCATCAAATTACGGAGCACCTAAAGCCAAAACACCTTGAAAATGGCCTTTCGCCTTTTTACCCGGCGGAACTAGTCTTGGCGGTTGCGGTTTTGGAGGGGAAAATGACATCCAAATTGAAAAATTCACTTGGGTTGGATAGCAGACATCCAGGGCTTTCAACGAGCTATCATAATCTCAATTTGGACTTCGGGAAATTTACCTAAAATAGGTCCAATTGGCGTGACGCACTTAGAGAATTTGGGCGCAGCGCATAGAGATTTGTCCAAATTTCACTTTTAAACTCAGAGAAATTCGCCTAGTTTTGACTAGTTTTACTTTAATATGATGATTGATCTATCTTGATGTAATTTGGTAACCATGATGTAAATTTGGCATGTTTTACTTTTTAGATTCATTCACTAAAAGTGAAAATTAAGTGAATGGATTAGTTCTTAGCATATAGGAGGCAAGTTGTTTGGCTACCTGGATTTTAGCTCCATGTTTAGAATTGGTTGAAACAACTCCTAGAAGGATGAGATTGACCCCTAGAGGCATGGGAAGGGGTTAGGATGGTCTATATATTGTATTTTGGAAGACATTTTCAGGGTTGGATACTTGGGAAAATTTTGGCACCTCATTGTACATTCATTTGATTTTGGCAAAGGAAGACCCCGATTTTTTGCGGCACTTGTTGGGATCCTTGTGGCTTCTAAGTTTGATGATGTTCTTCTCATGTTATTGTAAGTTTCATTAATGTTATATGTATGCCATTTCCCTTCTCTCTTGCTTCTGAATTAGACAAACAGGTAATTGAGGTAAAATTCATTGATTTGCTTTGGTGCTCGCCTTAGACTTTTGTTTAGTTTTATGTGTTTTAAATCGGTTGAAGAGGATCCTTGCACTCTCTTGCCCTCTTTAGCTCCTCACGGTATTTTCAGTCCATTCATTTGATCTCGGACAGCATCAAAATCTTTCTCTCTCGCCTGACTTGAACTCTGCAAAATTTGGCCTCATCCCCAAGCCCGAAAATTGTTTTTCCCTTTTTCCAACAAAAGCCCCTAAAGTAAAATAAAAACCCTCCCTGTTGTTTATCTAGCCTAAGATCAATTTTTGTTTCAAATATCTCAGCCTTTTGAATATTTTCATTTGGATGAAAGCCGGAGAGAGCCCTCTCCACATCCTCGTAAGGCTAGCTACGAGGCTGAGCGTGTGGTTGGTGTTGTCCTTTTTGCCTTGTTTCAACCTAGGGTGGATTTGGGAACAACATAGTGGCGACCATACTGGGAAGAAAATGGTTTGCTTGTTGGTTTTATTTGTTTCATAAATTCTGAAGACAGTCTGAAAGTGCATACCAGTGCTTCCCGAAAACGTTTTTCCTTGCATTGGTGGAAGTAGATAAACGATGCTTGATCCAAATCTCAGGTTTAGCTTGTAGACGTGACATTTGACTTGTGGAATTACCAATATAATACGTCATTGGACTTTTGGGTGATTGAGTCAATTTGATAGGGCTAAATAGATCGGTTGTCCTTTGATTTTTGAATATATCAACTTGCCGGCTTCCCGGAAGACATACTAGATCAAATCCCAATCACGATCCGCCTCCGATTATTATGAATCTGATAATTTAAAGAATCCTCGGTCGAAAGTCCAATGATCCCTCTGGTTTAAATCTCATTAATACCCTCTTTGTATTTAAATTCGTGAAGATATTGAGTTTGATGATGAGTTCGAGTTGTCGTTGTTTGAAACTAAATACGCGAAAGTGCCTACGGATTTCCTCTTGTCATAAATCTTTGAGTTTATCAAGTATATTGGAATTGAACAAAGCTAATAGATCAGTGATAATTACATCTTGAACCTTGAATCCTATTGTGGCAACAAATATTCACAGAGTTTATTATGAATACGCCACAGAGCTCTTGGTTCCCATCGGTGAGATTTGCATCAGTTACAAGTTCATGACTGAGCCTTCTTTCATTCCTACATTACGTTACCTTTATTGAAAATGCGGCAGATGATGGAGCTTAGTGAGAAATGAAGTCGCCTTCATAAGTGGGCCGCAGAGCCCTATTTTACAAGACGCAAAGTCTATTTTTAGACTGTCTATTTTTAGACATATGGAGCATGGTCGGGAGTTGCGGTATGCTATTCTTGGATGATTGGTGCTTGGTAAAAATAAGTGGACCTCTATTTTTAAAAATTTAGGTTTGAAGTCTCTTTTTAGGCGCACCTGGCAAAAAATAAGAAGAGTCAAATATTATTTACCTTAATAATATTTGGACTCTAAACTCCGATTTACTCTCTTGGAGCACTTTAGTTCCAGAGCTATGGAAGTGGCTCATGCATCGACGAGAGGAATTACACTATTCACAAGGAGTTTGGTGACTCTGTGCTTGGTTGAGAATTCAGTTAGGACTTGATCGCGAAGTTTGGTGGAGTTGATGAGACGATTTAATTACGGAGTTGTGTTCGGTTTAGCTTAGTTGAACTAGATTGTGATTAGTGCTTAAGCTAATCAACTAGTAATAGTGGATTGAATTAAATATTATTTAATTCACTGTTAATGTCTGTTATTCAACTCAGAACACATGGAGTTCACTACGATTGCATGGGTGATTCGGTGGAGACAGTGAAAGAGGTAGATGAAAGGGGTTGAGATAGCTATCGATTTGTGACATTAGTTGTGCATGAGATTTGCCACACTTGGAGGAAATTTTTCCATGAGGATTACATTTTGTCAAGCCAGAGAGATTATAACCTTGAGATCTCTCCATTAGACCAGCCTTGATTGCGCAATAGGCGGACAATTAGTGGATGTGTTTTGGACAGTGACCTATTCAAAACCAAACTAGTTTGTGTAACATGAGATAATCTTGATGCCCAGCAGGAAGTGTATTGTGCTATGTCTTTGCATTACATGTTCTCTTCCATCTTAATATACATATGTCACAGGGGTTCGGCTATAAGCTTTCCCTGTCACATGTTGTGTAATGTGTGTGATGTTTTGATGATCTTTTGATGGCATACGCTTGTTTATTTCTCGTGATGATCGAGTAGAAGAGATTATGTTGCATATGAATTCAGATTGATATGTGATCGGGATAATCTCGGTGGATAAATATTCATTATTCAACAAATTTATATACATATGGAGCTATCGGAGAAAAGATTGATCATCCTGGAGAACAGTTACAAACTTAAGCCCGGTGAGAAAATTACGCATGCGGGCCGGAGTAGCCTGCGGATCCATCCTTTCCTTTGAAAGTTGATACATCCGATGAAATGCCCCTACGGTCGATCTCTGTGCTAGAAATAATTTGTTCTCACAGAATCAAGAGCGGTGAGTTTTGAGCTTGGAATTGAATTTTGCGTGAGTTTGTTTTCTTGGTGCCGGAGTTGAAAATGTCTTTCCAACGGTTTGCGTCGAATATGCTCATGAAGCGGGTTAGATATGTTGCATGGAAATATCTCATGGAGCGATATTAGAAGATAATGGACTAAAGGAGTTAGTAGATACGGATGTTCAAAAAGCCCAACGATCCTACTTACTTTGAGTCGGAAGCAGCAAAAGAAGATGGCGAAATGTCGAAGGTCTGTTGGAGGGCATAAAGGATCACATTGTATCCGGCTGCATGGAAAACTTGTCCATATTTATTGTGGAAACGTTGATAAGTCTATTTACCAGTAAGGAAGCAGGCCAAGATACGCGCTCAAGGATAAGCTGAGGAAACATTATAGATGGAGAAAACGACAGTCTTATTAAATACCTCCAAAGTTCCTCAATGCGAGAGATGGAGGAAAGCCTTTAGGAAGTGTGGGGAGTATTTGTCGAAGAAGAGGATATGAGTGGACTAGCTCTCCTTGGTCTTCCGAAAAGTTGGCATGTATGTCGGAATGGTGTAAATGGTGGGAGAAGTTCACGGGATAGCAGGTGCCTTTGACGGATCTCATAGGAGGAGATAAGAGACTACGGGAGACGGATCTTCATCGAAAGGTACGACAGATGAAGAAAATTGCGCTTTGGGCTAGCAAAAAGCAGGAGAAGGGAAGGGAAAGAAGGAAGCTTCTCGATCCGAGTGCGAAAGGCAAGAAGCAGGACTTGTCCAAAGGTGAAGTGCTTTCAGCACTAACATGTGGATGCTATGCCACTAGTGTCATCATGAGAAGAAAAATAAGTAGGCTTTGCGGCAATACTGCGTCGGGAAGGCATATAGCCTCGCCGTTTGGCTGGATTTTTCCTGCGATCGCATGCTTGGTTTCAAGTGTGATGGGATTAGTGTGGTTTCTTGATAGTGGTGTGTCTTTCCATATGGCGGAGACAAACATTTGTTTAGTGATATGGATGAGAAGGATCTTGGAGTGCACATCGAGATGGGCGATGATGGTAGATACGGTGCGACTAGTATCGGGACCATTTTCTTTGAGAGGGAGTCCGGTAAACCTTTCATATTGAAGGATGTCATGCATGTTCCCGAGATTGAAGAAGAATCTGATCTCACGTGGCGATGTTGGAAGACAAGGGATATGATGTTGTTTTTAGAAAGGGAAAGGCTTTCCTCGCAGATGAAGACAAGCGGTGAAACCCGGAGGATAGGGATTCGAGTTAAGAACCTTTATAAATTGCGGGGAGATGTCCGCACAGCAATGGCAGTGAAAAGCGGAGAGAGTGGTGAGCCGTGATGAGGCGAAGCTGTGGCACGAGGAGATTGGGGCCATCTTCACCATGGTGCTTTGAAAATTTTGCAGCGATTTCTATCGGGCTTCCCAAGGGTACATCTTGCCGATCGGATCGGTGCAAAGGGGATGTACTTTGGGAAAATTTTTGAAGACCACTTTTCATGAGAAGGATAGTCACACCATGATGATCCTTGAGAGAATTCACATGACATGTATGGACCTTTCTCGATAGCTTCGATAGAAAAGAACAGTATTATTTGATATTTGTTGATGAATTTTCTCTCGTAAGTGCTTGATCTTCTTCATGCGAGAAGAAGAGCGAGACATACTCAAATTTCTATGAGTTCAAGGCACTTGGTTGAGAAAGAGTCGGGAAGCGGTGAAAGCTCTACAGGAACGATAATGGTGGTGAATACATCTCTTGCGAATTCAAATACTTCTGCAGTACGCAAAGGGAATTCAGAAGAGAACTCATAGACGCCTCACAACCACGACGAGAATGGGGTCGTGGAGAGATAGAACAGAACGTTCGTGGGTGCTTGCATGGGCAATGTTGCATGATCGAGGCCTTCCCATACACTTGTGGGCTAAAGCATGCAAAGCTGCGGTTTATGTGAAAAAACCATTGTCCTCACATAGAGTACTTGGCATGAGTACACCCAGAAGAGGCGTTTCACGGTAAGAAGCCCGATATTTCTCATTTGAAGATTTTTGGGTCACCCGTTTACATTCATGTGACGAGAAGGATGCCAGAGAAGATGGAGCCAACCGCGAGAGGTTGGGATATTTGTGGGGTACAGCGTAAACACCCCACAATTATCGTGTGTATTTGCAAGACATTTCGGATGATCAGGCGTGCAACGGGATATCAAATTTCATGAGGAGAAAGCCATGAAGTTGTCACTTGAGAGGGAGTTACACTTGCATGCGGATGAGGAGCTACTAATTCCCTAAAGATGAGCCTCTAGATGTGGATCAGCCATAAGAGGAGGTTCATGGAGTGGAAGAAACCACTCATGCAATACCAAACATCGAGAGGGAAGAAACGCACTACGGAAGGCGAGCAAGCGGCTCTGATGATGCGGTGCACGATGTAGGAGCACCTACGTCACGAGCGCGAGCAGATAGAAACCAGTCACGACCGATTCTATTGGATACATGGCTCTAATGAGCAAGTGTATCGTGAAAAGAGCCATCCTCTTTTGAGGAAGGCTTTGTGGAGGATCCCGCATTGGTAGATGCCATGGTTGAAGAGTATGATTTCGATAGTTAGAAACGAGTGCATGGGACATTGTCCCAAGGCCGAAAGGGAAATTAGTGGTAGGGTTCGAGATGGATCTACAAAATGAAGCAAGATGTTGACGGGAGCATCGAAAAGTACAAGGCAAGATTTTTTGCCACCGTGCTTCTCACGGATCGAGGGGATTGACTATGAAGAAACCTTTGCACACGTGGCAAGGTATTCTTCCATACGGACCATCCTTGCTCTCTCGCGCAGCGAGATGGGTTGGCACATTCATCGGATGGATGTGAATACTACGTTCCTCAATAGAGTCATTGAGGAGGAGGTGTACATTGAGCGGCCTGAAGGATTCGAAATCTTCAACGATGAAGTCGCACGTGTGAAGGCTCAAAGAGAGCGTTGTATGGGCTGAAACAAGCACCTCGTGCTTGGTACACACGGATAGACAATTATTTCACCGAACTTGGATTCTCCAAGAGTGAGGCGGATCCTAACCTATGTACCCAGATTGTGGTGGAGGGTAAGTTGCTGATCATTGTACTTTATGTAGATGATTTTTGATACTGACGAGTGATGAACTATTGATACACTTTCATGCAAGGTAGATCTTGTAGAGGAGTTTGAGATGAAGGACATGGGCCTCCTTCATTATTTCCCGGGATTGGAAATTTGGTAGCGTGATGGTGGAATGTTTGTGTCTCAGGAGCAAGTATGCCGGGAGATCATGGAGAAGTTTCAACATGCATGGCTACAAGCCTATTGACACTCCTCTTCTTGATGGTTGGAGGAAGGAGGATGCTACATTGGGCGAGAGGTAGTGGATGCCCTGTTTATCGACGGTTGGTTGGTTCGCTCATGTATCTATTCAATACATGACCCGACATATGCTATGTTGTTAACCAACTTTCACAAACTATGGTTAAGCCTACCAAGCTCGTTTTGGAAGGCGAGGTAAGCATGTATTGCATTATCTCAGAGGCACATCGGGATATGGATTGTGGATACGGACGAGTAGGATGAGTTGAAGCTACATGGCTTCACTGCGATGCGGGTGGGCGAGGAGCCCAACGGATAGAAAGAGCACATACGGAGGGATATTCGAGTATTGGGTCGACAACGGTTCTTGGTACGGCGAGACAGAGATCCATGGCACTCGGTTCGGCATGGAGTCGAGTACATGGCAGCAATCTTGGGCGCATGCGAGGCTATATGGACGAGGAAGATCCTAGTTGGGTTGTTTCGGTTGCACTTGGAGCTATACGACGATTTATGTGATAAACGAGTTGCATTATCTTGGCTAATCCAGTATTTCATGTAGATCAAACACATCGACATCGGGTACCATCGTATCGAGAGATGTTTGCGGCGGATCATGATACTTTCACATATTCCCACGGAGGATCGAGATGCGAGCATCTTTCGACGAAAGGTGCTCACCGGGAGCAAATTCAAATACCATAGAGGCAGGATTGGGGTGGCGGATAATCCCATATCTTGTTGAGAGGGAGTGTTGAAAGAGTGCAAACAAGATGATGGAGCTTAGTGAAAATGAAGTCGCCTTCACTAAGTGGGCCCGAGGAGCTATTTTTGGCACAAAGTCTATTTTTAGACTATGTCTATTTTTAGACATGTCGATCATATTCTATGAGTTGCGGGATGCTATTTGTGGATGGTTGGCCAAGTTGGAAAAAATATATGGACTTCTATTTTTAGACATATTGGGGCGGTAATCTATTTTTAGATTGTCGAGCTAAAAATAGATATGTCGAATATTATTAGCTCTTAATAATATTTGGACTCTAAACATTATCTTATTCTCTTGGAGCACTTCGGTTAAGTGCACGGATGTGGCACATACGGCTGGGCAGAAGGAATTACGCTATTCCTGAGGGTTTAGTAGAGCTATTGCATGAGTTGACTTCGAGTTAGAACTCATGTGACATAGTTTGGTGGAGTTGATAGAAGCAGTTGGTGGAGTTGTGTTTAGTTTAACTTCAGTTAGAACTCAGTTGAGCTAGTTGTATCTAGTCTAGATTGATACACTAGTGAGAGTGGTGTGAATTAATTAGTTAATTAATTCACTAATTATTAACTCATAATTCAACTCAAAGAACACATCGATTCACTACAATGCATAGACCGATTAATTGGAGACAGTGTTAGAGGTGGGTGAAAGGGTGAGTCTACTATCGATTTGTGACTATGATTTTGTGCATGAGATTTGCACCACACTTGGAGAAATTGCCGAGTTATTTATCAAGCCAAGAGATTGAACCTTGGATCTCTCATTAGACAGCCATAATTCATAATAGAGCGAGCAATTATTGGATGTGTTTTAGACACATGACCTATTCAAAACCAAGCTAGTTTGTGTGTAACTTTATGAGATGATGCGAGTACTTATGAAATGTGTGCTATGTACTATTACATGTTTCTCTTCCATCTTAATATACATAATAGATGGGGGTTTTAAACTCCTAAGCTTTCCCCATACATCTTATCATAATGTGTGTGATGTTTGATGATCTTTGCAGTCGCATACGCTTGTTTTGTTTCCATGTGTGATGATCTGAGTAGGAAGAGATTATGTGTTGCATATGAATTCGAATTGATATGTATTCCAGGATAATCTCGGTGGATAAATCTTCATTATTCAGCAGATTTCTACACAACCATCTATATATGATCGGAGAAATGTATGACAATTCCACTCCATCTCCACCACATACACCTCGTACACCTCTTGCTCCTACTCCACCCATTTCTCCAAGGCAGAGATCATAAATCACCAGAGCAATGGGTACATGAATTCGCACCTCTTGTCTTGCCGACAAACTTGGATCCATGCCACCCAGTCATCAGGAAGTAAAATTCCACTTTGTTTGATGGTACTCCTCAAAGTGTACGCTGAGCGGCATATTGATAGAATGAGACTTTGGACCTCCATGAAATTGATGAAGAGAATGTCTCCATGAGATTATTTGTGCAAACGTTTGGAGGTGAAAGTGCATGAAGTGGTTCGAGCTTTGTAGCCCCGAAGTATTAATACATTGGAAGAGATTTAGAGATAGTTTCTAGATTAGTGGGGAAATGAAGAGAGAGATCCACTTCAAATCACTTCTAAATATGCAAAAGATCAGCGCAATCCGGGTGAGTCGGTCCAAGACTATATTACTCATATTTAATGCGGTTTATAATGCAGTCTGAACGGTTGAAGCCTTATAAGGGAAATCAGCTTTGTTAAAAAATTCCTGGATGGTTTTGATCGAAAGATGCTTTATTCATTACGAGATAGAGATCCACCTACTTTAGAGGACATGCGAGGAGAGATTCTTGTTAATGTTGAGGCGAATTTGAATGATAAAGAGAGCTAGATTGGCGAGAAGAAAGTTGTGATAAAGGAAGAAGCTTCTACATCTACGGATCGGATACTTCGCGAGGAGGAAAAAATGTTCGAAAGGTTCACTCTTGATAAGCCCGAACCTCAAGTTCGAAATCCCAACTTTCGTGGTCGACGACCACAATTCGGGATCAAACAACGAGAACAAACGACCACGGGAACCGGCGGTCCAGCGGCAAGTAAAGACACCTCTTGACGAAATTTTGTTGGTCGAGTTCGGGATGATGAATATGATGTGTGGGGAGAAAATCATTTCTTTACTCTGATGATTTTCCAATTATATCTTTGAATATGATGAGTATGCGAGAAAGTTGACGATACAAAAAAAGATGAATATTTTATCTTCAACTCAATGATGCTACTCTTGAGGAAGAGAGTCAGGACAGGTATCGGAAGAGGTTATATGGATAATTTATCGGCCATGAGAAGCAATATTCTCTTAGAAACGAGAGATGTACCCCGTTAAATCCAATTCGGAAGAGAAAGGAAGTTTCAGCACCTAAAAAGCGATTCACCTATTGCACAAAAGAAAGCAAAAGAGATAGTTGATCTACTTTGCCACCAAGTCATCATCAATGGAAAATCAAATCAGCCAATTACATCGAAGGAGAAGGCTAAAATAAAGATTTTATAGCGAGGAGATCGAAATTTCCTTGACCTTTAGTTTGGAAGAATGAAATTTCTAAATTGAAGGTATCCATTTACTGTTGAACTAATGAGGAACAGGTTATAAGGAGTCAAGTCTCAAAATTTTGAATTTCGATCATGTGGAGTATGGTGAATATTAGAATGATCAACCGGAGAGCGATATTTGGACCGGCTTTAGATGGTGAGTCTCGGACGGTGAAGTGCCTCCTTTTTATATCGAGTCTTCGATTGCATGATTTTGTATTTCATAATGCCATCTTTTCAGTCCAGTTCTTCCCATAATCTTATACTGAAAGCAATCATGGAGAAAGTTAGGTTGGACATTACCGAAGTACCATGATCTTTATTCATTTGATTCTAATGAGTGAGATGTATTGGGCTCATTAAAGACTTGGTTGTAAGTTTGGATGATTCCTACAAAGAATGTTTTGATGGACGTTGTTGTAACGGACATTCCTCCGAGATTTGGTATGTTACTTTCAGGATCTTAGGGAGCAAAGTGAAAGAAATTACGAGTTAGATTTCTCCTATGCAACGATTCCCATGTTTGGCCAAATGAGAAAGTTACACAAAAGAACAAAAAATAGAAGTATATGATTACAACCAAGGATAAACCGATTGATCATACGATTAATTATGTATATACGGATCTAGAATATTTTGTTTGTTTGATGATAGTTTCGATGATGTAGATAGTCGGTTAGTTTCAAGCTGAGAAGATATTCCAGGAGATTACCGAAATTTTAGAGAATTTTTACGAAATAAAGGCAAAATCCTGAAAGCACAGTTCAACAATCGGCTAAAGATAGTGGACGTGACAAAAAGCAGAGCTAGCACAATTTAAACACTTAGAGGGATGATGAAGAGGTCTATGGACCATGGATTTCGATGGTGCGGTCGGGAGTGATAGTCTTGGGATTGGTATTTGGGTACGTAGTCCTTTTTTCACATAAATAAGTGCGACGATATGCAGGTATGTTCTACAAATTAGCATTTGATTGTTATTAAATGATGAGTGAGTATGAAGCTACGATTGCTAGCCTAAATATTCACCAAAATGTCTAAGAGAATTGCACAGTCTATAGCGACTACGAATTTGTGATTAAGCAAGTAAAGGCGAATATCAAGCAGGAAACATCCCCGGATGCGAGCTTAAGACGTTGTCCTTGATATTTTGACGGTTCATATTATACCTTGACTTATATTCCTCGCATTCAAAATGGAATTGGAATGCCCACTTGCTAAAAGGCAGTAACTTGAAGATCCCAATGAATTCAAGTAATAAGTTGAAATCCATGTGAAACAAGTAAATGCGAAATCTAGGATAATCAAAGATGTTAGCAATTTTTCCAAAGATGATGATTAAGTTAATGATTTTTTGCAAAGTAAAAGGTAAGTTCAAAGATACCTCAATCGATGTAGAATATGATAATGGTGATGATGTTCAAGTAAATCAAATGGAAGTGTTGTAGATGAAAGATAACATTATTCCTAAAGGTTTGATACCTTTAGTGAACTCTTTGATCAGGATGATGTGGCTAAAAAGCCAACCTTACTGACCAGTAGAAAAAAGAAGTAGTGGAAGATGTAAATATTGGGGCAGTGAAGACCCAAAAATGGTGAGATTATCAAATCATTAATCACGGAGGTAAGAGCTGAATATGTGGGTTTGTTGTCTTCATTTCTTGATATTTCGCTTGGGATTACTCGGTTAAAGACGTATGACACCAATATAATCAAACATACTATCCACATCAAGCCTAATAAAAGCCTTTAGAGCAAAAAGCTAAGAAGAATCAATCCTAAGTTACGCCATCAATTTGAGAAGGGAGGTAAGGTTGTACAAAGTAGGAATCATTGTTCCCATCAGTTTTCGATTGGATTTAAATTTAGTGCCGGTGCGAAAGGAAAAAATGAAATTAGGAGATTCGGTTGTGTATTGATTTGAGAAATTTGAACAAGGTGTCATTGAAGGAAAATTATCCATTGCCTAAGATGGATATATATTAAACAAATGTTACGGTGCATCTCGAGATAACTCACTACTCGTGGTTATGCGGATATAACCAAATTTTTGGTTCATGAGACGGGCATGACAAACAACATTCACAACTCGTGGGTCATTCCACTATGCCAGATGCCATTCGGTTTGAAGAATCTTTGGTGCAACTTTCGACGGGTGATGGACATGGCTTTTGTGAATGAAAAGATTTTTTCTTTGTTACATATACCTTGATGATTTGAGCGGTTTTCCAATTCGGATGAAGGAGCGTATGTATCACTTGAAAGTTGTTTTTCAAAAGTGTAGAAAATATAGTATCTCGCTTAATCCTAAAAAGAGCTTGTTGGCCATGGATGAAGGTAAATTACTTTGATCACATTATTTCCAAAGATTGCATTCGTAGCAGTCCAACACATGTTGAAGAAAATCCAGGAAAATTGACCCTCCTAGGAATAAGAAGGATATTGAGTCTTTTAATGGTAAGATGAAATTTACTGCGTCATTTGTCCCCAAACCTTGCTAAACATTTGAGAGAAATAACAAATATGTTGAAAAGGACGGCCAAGTGAAGTGGATTTGAAGATCACATTAAAGTCCTTTAATTTGGTGAAGTTGGCACTATCTTACGACAAATTGATGTCCGGCCGGATTACACCCAAGACTTTATTTTGTTTTCCTTCGCTTCGGAACATACCATGGCGAGGTGTGTTAATGCGAGAAAAGAGATGGATATGAGAAGCCCATAGCATTTTTCGATCAAACTAATAGAGACGCGACTCACAAAATACAGCTTATCATTGAGAAGCAATGTAACACTTTAGTAAAAACATTGAAAGGATTCAAGATTTATATCCCATTTGCATTCCCATATTTTAGCTTATGTTCTAACGTTGCCGTGAAAGATGTTTTTAGTACGGACAGTCGGAAGGAGGAGACGTGGTAAGTGGATCGCGACTTCTTTGGGAATATGATGTGGAAATAAGGCCCATGAGCGATCGAGGACGAAGTTTGGCGAACATAATTTGAATCGAATTTGCATACGCTAGACATAATCCCGATCATTGCTATGTCCCAACAGTGAGGATGAGAAATTATAAAGCAGTGTCAGAAATTTGTTGATTCCCCATGGTATTCGGATATCGTCTATGTTCTTGGAAATTATCATCAAAGCATGACTAGAAACAAAGGTAGAATTTTAAAACTCAAGGCTACAAAATTTTGTATTTTGAATTACGCACTTTTTTGGAAAGATTTGGGTGGTGTGTTATTGAATTTTTTGGTGGAGAAGAAGCGAAGAGGTAATGGAAGAGTTTCCACAAAGGAGATTGCGGGGAGTCATCATTTTGAAGACAAGCGCCAATAAGATTTTGAGAGCAAGGTACTATTGGCCGACATCATTTGTTAATGTCTATAAAGCAGTCAAAGGCTACCATGAATTCCATATTTTGAAGGAAGACAGAAAATTACGACCATTTGCCACTCAATCTATTGAGGTAGCGCCCCTTTCGGCAATGGGGTGCGGATTTCATTGGGGAAATCCATCCTCCTTCACCAAGGCGTATAGATGGATTCCAACGATACCGGTCACTTTATGAAATGGATCGAAATAGTTCCTACAAGGAGAAAACACCCGATTCGGTAATAATTTCTTTCATGAGAACAACATTTTATCTCGTTTTGGTTGCCGAAGTAAATTGATCACGATAATGCGTGACTTTTAAATCAAGGAAGATGATTGATTTTTTGTGCTAAGTATAAAATTATTTTGGGACATTCAACCGCCTATCATCGCAAAGCGATGGTTTGGCGGAATCTTCTAATAAGTCTACCCAAATGATATCATTAAAAGTTGTTGGACATCAATAAGAAGAGTTGGCATAAGAAGTTGGTAAATGCGCTGTAGGCTGATCGGGTAAGTCAAAGAAGTCTATTAGTATGTCCCCTTCGAAATAGTTTACACTAATTAAATCTGATCTTTCCTACATGCTTGTATTCGGTGAGTAAACTTCTTGAGGAGAATTTGGTAGTGAAGAAAGCCATATGCGAGAGAAGGATAAATCACATGATTCATTTTCAGCAAACGAGAGAAGAGGTCTTCGAACACATTCAAGTTGCGGGAAGATCAAAGATCTATGACGGGGAAGCGAAGGGCGGATAAATTCCAGGTTAAGTGGTCGAAGTGGGGACGCTAGGAATGAGGACAAAGGTAAACAGAGTAAGTTTGAAAACCTACTGGAAAGAGTCCATTCAATGGCCCATCTATCTATATCGAGGTGAGACGCCTTTCTTTTTGAAGGAGATGAATGGTGAAGGCTATCTAGAGGCAGTCATTAGTCGTTTAGCACTCCATCAGTACCATTTCTAAGATGTTTCTGTGATCACATTGTCATTGTACATATCATGTATTTTGATTTCTACATTGTAAGTGTGCAGCATAGTCTTTTCTTAGGTCTAGGGCCGAAGTGAAGGCTATAATTAGGAAGAAGAAGGATTTCGATTTTGTTGGTCTGTTTAGTTGGTTTGGTTCAATCATTTATTTTAAAAGGTTAAGTCGGTTTTGAATTAAAATTTCAATCAAATAAATTCGATCAACGGTCTTGAGTTGTTTTGTCAAAATAATGGACTCCATAGCCCAAATGGAGCGAAACCTTTGGTCTGCTCTCCCAAAGATGTGCCGTTCTTGGCACACTCCAAGGAGCTACCATCCCCATTGGAGCCAATGTTGGGAGTCGGGTTTTACATCCTCGGTCGGGAGATCATTTCTCTTATTGCATTTCATTGTTTAGGTGTCTCATTAGCTCATTCATCTGCATTCCATTAGGGGCATGCCATTGGTGACGGAAGGGCTTTGTTTTCTCATTTTCCTCATGCTTGTACCACTACTAGATTAGTTAAAATTTCCAAATTCATCAAAAGTTCGATTCATGTCATTTCACAGTCATCAGCTATTTTGGTCAAAAAGAGTCATTTTAGTTTTTAAGTCACGGGGTTGGTCTTAGGAAATGTTAAACAATGCACAGAGGCCATGAGAGGTTTTCAATAAGTTTTTAGTTCAAAATTTTCATCATCGAATATGCTCGAGGACGTTTCTTCTTCAAAACTCTGTTTGAAGAAGAAATTGTCAAATTTATTTAATGTAATAAAATGTATCTTTCCACCGTATTTAACACTTCTGTGCAAACTATGGTCATCCTTTACCCGAGGATCTGATGCCACCATCCTGTGAAAAATCAACCAATTTCATCATTCAAAGCTCCAGTCGGTGAGGGAACGAAAACAAAGGTTGTATTAAATGAAAAAGTGCCAAAGTCATAAACATTATAAAATGGGTTTTGAAGGAAGCAAAAAATTAAAACCATATACACAAGATATTTCTCAAAAGCCATTCATTCATTTGCAACAAGAGTGATTGAGAAAATCTCCAAGAAAGTGAGAGTTTGAGTTGAAAGAAGCGCTACGTTTTAGAAGGCAAATGTGTGTGTTGAAAGGCGGCGCGGCGCATTGGGCTTGTGCGCAAGCGCACCCACACGACGCGGCGCAGAGACGAAAAAATCCGTGCAAATTTCTTCGCGTGACGCACCACTTCAGCGCAGGCGCATTAGGCTGCGCGCGGCTTTACAGACTCACGAGCTTAAAATCATCATTCTTGCTCCAAACTCAAATCAATTCAATTCATTTACCTCCAAGTAAGTTGTGTGTGCTTGCTATACGAGTTTAATTCTGTTGGGTGTCATTTGAAGGAGTTATTCAAAGATTTTAATTGGTGCAAGAATAAACCCTATATCCATATTGCAATCTACTCCATAGGGTTTTAAGAAAGAGGTGTTGAATGTTGTTTGGTGTTTAAACTATCATTCCACTTTCATTAAAATGCTTGTCATTCATCACTATCAATACCATAGTTTTTACTCCATTCCCACTTTCCATATCCCTATACCCTTTGTCCCATGTTTCGTCCCCAAACCCTATCATGTCACCTTCGTATATCATTGATAAAATCACGATTACCTAAGATTCAAGAATTTGTTTCAATATCCTTGATTTCACTTTAACCAAAGTATACTTTGTCATGCATTTATACTATCCCTAAAAAACTACAAGTCCCATCACTATCCTCCCCATATCCTTTGCAAATATTCATAATTCCCCAAATCCCTAATCCCCACTCTGATCGAATAATTTGTTTTTTCACGAGGATAAGTTTCATTTGACGAGTCCTTTGTGCTTGTTTATACTTCCCATGATCCTCATTTCATTCTTGATACATTTGGCATATTTGGTATTGAAAGGCAAGCACGAATTCATCATTATCAAACATACACCTAACTCTTATTTTCACCATACATATATCGGCATATACTTGTCAAACACCTTGTTTTCGGCATATCAGAACAAATTCATCATATGGCGGGGATATGAGCGAGGCAGGTGATTCAACCGCAAAGCTAAATGTACCAAGGAGGTCTCATAAGAGTGGCGGGCACGTCGGGGGGAGGAGCCCACTTCTTTGGCTCAATTGCGGGCTTTGCTCGCTTGCAATGATATGTTTCGACAACATTCATGTTGCGTGCAGATGATATCTCGAGTTGACCTACATCCAGGAGTTGGTTCGTTGTTGTCCTACATTTTGCGTGATGGTCATGTAAATCTTCTTGTAGTGAACTTCTTTGACACCGAGAGTATTACGAGGCGGCAAGGATCTGGGAACATTGGTGAGGAGTAGAATAAGAGATAAGCGGCTGGATAGAGCATATTATGAACCTTACATCAGGCCTGGATATTTGGGGAACGGTTGGCGGGGGTGTTCCGTTCCGGTTTCAGGAAGAGTCCTATGTGCCATTAATGAAACTCATCATTACATACTTTCGTTGTGAGGGTAGGTTCTAGCGCCTTTATGCATACCATACGGACTCTTGATGCATTTCACGAGGGTGCGAATGATGAATATTCCGCCTTCATGTCTTGGAAACATAGAGCGTATGACTACCCTTTGTGGAGAAGAGACTGCGGAGCAGCAACATAACGACATTTATCATTACGCTCATCAAAATCATCGTGGTACATCGGCTTAGTTTCGAGGGCATCACGCCAGGATGAGTTCATTTCCGTGACTTCTTGCGGCCCTCGGCCCTCCCTCCGAGATTGTTCATGATAGGGCGAGCCTTCACATCGGTGCTCCCGGTGTGTGACATATCGGAGAGGCCACAAAGCCTTATTTGCAGCAGCAGACGGTACTATCTCTCAGGGGTGGAAGGGGTCTGGTTGCCTTCATCGGCCGGTGCGAGTACTAATGGTGTGGAAGGGTCTCGCCTTCACGTGCTTATGATACGAGTTCGGACGGAGGCAAGGGCCTATGCACGATCGGGCTGCCAGGAGGCCAAGACATTGATTTTATACTCATCGATGTTGATTAAAGCTCTCCGGCTCAAAGCGAAAGAAATCATCCAGAACGGGAGAAAGTGAGATCGACTGCTTGGCAGTGAAGGCTCGATCGGGTTGCCGACTTATTTGGAAGCAATGTCTAAACAAGCTGGAGGATCGACGGAACCTCCTTAGAGTTGCGACGAATCCGTGAATACCGTGGTGGCACAGGGAACCGGGTGACATGACACCATTTGAGCAAGCTTGCCTTACGCACGTCAAAATTCATACGGAAGCTCTTGTGAGCGAATAGGGACAAAGGCATATTCGAGACATGAATAATCACTATTGGGCTGCACACCACGTTTACCAGGCGAAAATGAAGATGCAGAAAATTGAGTTGAAAGCCACCAGAGAAACGTCAAAAAGACCGGATCCACTCCGAATCTTGGTGAAGCTTCCTTGGGTGAGCACTTGAGACTTCCTGATGGAGACCTTCACTCCAAATTTCAGCAAATTTGAAGATTTTCATTTTGAAAATTTTGGTTGCGAAAACGGGTTTTCCGCAAATGACACGCTTATGATTGGGACATCTTACGGAGGAAAATTTGCATTTTTGGGTTTTTTATGATATATTATGTATGTTCGGGGAATGGCGAAGCATTTCATCAAATTCCGGGCTGCCTATAGGGCCAAAAACACCTTGAAAATGGCCTTTACCGCCTTTTGCACCAGCGGAACCGGTCTTGGGCAATTGCGGTTTTGGAGGGGCAAATGACATCCAAATTGAAAAATTCCACTTGGGTTGGATATCCGACATCGAGGGCTTTCCAACGAGCTATCATAAGATCAATTTGGACTTTGGGAAGTGCCTCAAAAAACAGGTCAAATTGGCACGACGCACCTGCAAAGAGAATTTGGGCGCAGCCGCAGAAATTTTGTCCAAATTTCACTTTTCGGCTTAGAAATTCGCCCGGTTTTTGACTAGTTTTACTTTTCATGTGATGATTGATCTATCTTGATGTAATTTGGTAACCATGATGTAATTTAGCATGTTTTACTTTTTCTAGAGGATTCATTCACTAAAAGTGAAAATTAAGTGAATGGATCGAGTTTCTGGCATATAGAGGCAAGTTGTTTGGCTACCTAGATTTTAGCTCCATGTTTAGAATTGGTTGAAATAGCTCCTAGAAGGATGAAATCGAACCCTAGAGGCATGGGAAGGGGTTAGGATGGTCTATATTGTATTTTCGGAGACATTTTCGGGGTTGGATGCCCAGGAAAGGTTTGGCACCTCATTGTACATTCATTTCATATTTTTTGGTAAAGGAAAGACCCCGAGTTTTGCGGCCTTGTTGGGATCCTTGTGGCTCTGAGTTTGATGATGTTCTTCTCATGTTATTTTAAGTTTTAATTAATGTTATATGTATGCATTTGCTTCTCTGCGCCACGAATTAAACAAATGAGTAATTGAGGTAGAATTCATTGATTTGCTTGGGTGCTCTGCCCCTTAGACTTTTGTTTAGTTTTATGTTTTTAAGTAGTTTGAAGAGGATCCTTGCCTCTCTTGCCCTATTCGGCTCCTGCGGCATTCTTTTCGGTCCATTCATTTTTTGATCTTAGACATCAAGCCGCTACCTACTCGCCCCAACCTTGAACTCTGCAAGAATTTGGCCTCATCCCAGAGCACGAAAATTGTTTTCCTTTCCAACAAAAAACTAGTAAAAATCAAAATCAAACCCTCCTGTTTGTTTATCACTTCAAGATGATTCATTGTTTTCTTCATCTCAAGCCCTTTTGAATATTTTCATTGAGATTGACCCGGGAGAGAGCCCTCTCTGTCCCTCTTAGGAGCTAGCCTACGAAGTGGCGTGGTTTGGTGTTGTCCTTTTGCCTTATTTCGTTTAGGGTGGTTGGAATTAACACTAACACTATGCCTTTCAGCACGAAGGAAGGCCCAGGACAAGAGGCATGGATATGGAGGACACTTAGATCATGAGATTCTAAGTGAGTGTCTTGTAGAATATAAGTCTCAACTTAGAGCTTTCAAGGAGAATCTAACTCTCCACAATTCATTAGAGCTCAAAAGGAAGAAGAGACCTTGCATGATAATTTCATGCCTGAATTTATTGGGTCATCTACATGCACAGCTTAAGAGCTTGGAATAGGGTTGGATGCATTTCTGCTACATCTAGTAGCATTAGAGAGAGAGGTGTTGAAGTTAGATGATGAAACCTTGAAGGTGAATAAAATTTAGTCGTTGACCATTTGAGTCATGCAAGAGTGAGTCGCATATGCAGACTTTACTCAAAGGTTAATCAAGAAGTCCGACAAGAAGAAATCAAAGGAGAAGAAACTTCCACCACCACTTGCTTGCAGGAGCACTTACATCAAGAGAAAGAACACTTGCACCTTTGCAAAGTGGTCTTTATCTCTTGACATTTAGAGTCCCATGCACTATTCAGGAGATGGATGATGAGGAGGAGACTTGTACGATGCTGATGTGGCAATCATCATCAATAGTTGGGAAGCCATCACACTTTCGAAAGAAGGAACCTTTGTAGTAGTACAAGATGTTCCCAAGCTTTAACAAGGTATGCACATGTTTCCACTTTCTATTATTTCAGCACATCATATGGATGATTTTGAATGTACCTTTGCATGACCTAGAGTCAAAGTACATTGCTGATTTGAAGAAGAAAACATCACTGCTATTGAGCAGCCTTGATTTGTTCAAGGAGGAGATATACATTCATCCTTGTATGTAATTTTTGAGATGCACACAACTCTTGGGGTTGGAGTGTAGAATTTTGGAGGATAGGGTGAACATTGTCTTGAGCAAAGCAATGTAGAAACTATGTGTTCAACATTGAGCACAATCTTGAGACAACATATGCACCATCATGGAGATCAGCATGACGTTGTCATTGAAAGCGGTAGTGATGAGTTTGGGGCCCAACCATTAGTTGGAGCATTCCAATGACCTTTCTACATGTATAGTGAGAGGATAGGAGATGGTCGATGGAGGACGTCTTATGATGGATGACATTTCCCATTATTGTGATGGACACTTCTTGATGAGCACTTCACATTTTTTATGAGAATTTGTTTCCTATCACTTATTTGGATCCTTATGGGGTCAACGTGGTCCTTGATGAGTGGTCATCATTTGGAGATCTCCAAGAGATTTCATTTCAACGTCCCATGAAATGCAAAGATATAAATCTAATTTGGGAGGATGGTATTCTTCATTGGAAGGATACTTATTTTGAGCATGATGTTAGGCACTCACCATTGGTTGGATGGGTGATATTGATGAGCAAGAGGTTGGAAAGACACTTGCAGATATATGACACAAGGCGGCAGGGAGGCAAGGTTGTGCTAGCTACTCTTGAAAGAGTTTGGTCATCATATGACACATTCTATTTCAAAGAGTATGTTGGTGGTTGGGACTTGGCATGGAACTTGCATCATATGGCAGTAAATGAGTTTGGGTGTGGGGTTATGTGATATCTTTCATGTCAACCATCATGTTTTTGCTCCATAGTTTATATGATATTGGTGTGGGGAGGCAACAAGATTTTTTGTTGCTTTGGAAACTTTGGGGAGAGTATGGGTTGATTTTCTCCCATGCTTTACATGATGTTGCGGGGAGTAGGTGATGGAACTATCATGGTGAAAAGGGGCTACTCCTTAGCCTTGGAATATCGTGGAGGTAATTCCACTTTGGAAGGAATCTCCCATATATAGCAGCATTATGGTAGATGACTTTGACATTGGAAATGTTAAAGAATGGAGCTATGAGATGATAGGAGCCTTATTCCAAAGGCCAACAACGTTGTCACTTGGGAGCTTGGGTTTGTTGATGGAGTTTTCCCAAGATCACTTCACATATGATGTACTTGGTGAACAAGTAGGAGATGAGAGTGATGGAAGTAGTGGACAGAGACATCTATTACCATGATATGATCTTCATGACTTGGATTTCCAAGAATAAGAAGAAAATTTTTTCATGCGGCACATGATTCATTCCTCTTCATGGGAGTATGTCATACCACTATGGAGTGCTCATTCATGGATCTTATTATCAACTTACTCTCGAGTATATGGTAGGAATTTTTTTTTCATTTATTGATTATCTAACACAGTATTTTCATTCTCTTACCATTTATATACAATGCATTGCTCCACGAGAAGGGCAAGCCTCCATTTGGGCTTCATGGTCATTTTGGGACCAACAACGATGACGGTGGATAGGCATCTCTTTAATGGCTTGGGGAAAGTGTTGTACTATTCTTTGTATGCTCGGTTGATAGACAATGTCATTTACTATTTACTAGTAGATGACATGACATACACAACTAGCAACTTGTGGGGAGACAACTTGCCATGTTATATTTTGACACAAATAGTTAGAAAAACTACTGTTGTGACTACTTGAGAAAGTCGTTGGTACTTTCCATACTTTATATGAAACCTTTAGCACTTTTCTCATTTGGATTCCATATGATAATAATGTCATATTCATTTTATATGGGATGATTTGGGCAAGAACCCAAAGAGTGGGTCTTTGAGGTCCAGTGCCTTTTTGTTTCATGAGGGAAACATTATTGCAGCCCAAATTTAACGACAAATCTACAATTATGATGAGTGGAGAGAGAGACAATCAGGTGGTATGGACAATTTGGAAGATCATCAATATTTATTTGTACATCCCTTACTTTTGTAGGATGATCCGAGGTGGATGGCCAGTGAGATCACCCGCCTGTTCACTTGGGGCTCCACCGTGTCTATTTCGGTTTTCGGTTTGGCACGGTTACTATTTTTAGCGATTTTTCGGGTCCTAAACTTCCGGAGCCGTTTGAGGCCCTAAACGGCGTTTTTGGGAAGCGGTGGGCAACATGGGTCCATGGATTGATGTTGCCGTTCCAAATTTGTAGTCCTCGGATAGATCTTTCTAGCAGTGTGAGTACGCGTCAGCGGAGATCGTATGCCAAAGTTCGCCCTTGGGAAGTTGAAACATAGTTACCCCAAACGGGGCCATAGTTTTAGCGCTTCATCTCCTAGGGTTAGGGTTTTGTTTGTTTAGGATTTCCCATTGTTTCTAAATGATAAATAGGCCCTCGAGCCTCATTGTAACACGGTTCGAGGCACCTTAGCCGCCACATCTCTTCTCATGAATGGCTACCGCGCCCTGGCTAGTTTTATTTCCATTCTTTACGCAGCAAAATTCGATTCGTTGATATTAATGAAATGAAGTGTTATTTCCTTGCATATACGCATTTATGTTTATATGTTTATTACGGTAACGTTCACACGCAAATCCGGATCGGAGTGGTATCGGGCGAGTGCCTTTTTCTCGATCCTTCTTTGCATGTCCCCAACGAGGTCGGGGTGAGGAGCTAGGGCTCGATACGGGTCGTTAACGCCTACCAGGTCAGCCTCTGAAACCTCGCGGGGCGCCCATGGGGACGAAAAGAAAGATGAGGGAGCGGGAGATCCTATCAAAATATTGCTCGAGAGGCCCTCGAAAGACAAGACGTGATGATGGATAACTTTGCTCGGATCCTTCAGCAGCTACCCACCAGCGGCACTCTGCATCCGGCGGCCACTGCGGAGCGCGACTCCTTTTAAGGTACAAGTAAATTTTGACATTCCCATATTTGAGGGTCAAATGAATAACGAATCTTGTAGATAAATGGTTGAATGTTTGTTAGAAGTATATTTCTAGGTTCTGTTTCCTCAGGCCAGGAGAAGATTATTCCCCACCTCCTCATTCCCCCCCCATATTGGGGCCCGGTGGAAACCTCTTTGTGAGAACAAAGATGAGGAATAGAACCCTCTGTTCTCAGCGTACCAACTTGGAATTCTTTCGAGACACCATCAAGGAAACAGAGTACTATCTTTAGAGAGCTAAGGACAAGTACATACAATGGACCACGGCTGCGACAACAAAGGGATCAAGATGTGCATGAAATTTGTGAATACATTTTCATGCTACACACAAAGTTGGGTATCAAAGATTGAAGAAACATACAATTACAAAGTATTTTATTTATCTGCTAGCCAGTCAGAGGAAATGAGTTCCTTGACATCCCTACTGCTTAGCCAGCATACGGTATACTGCCAAGATTGGCTTGAGAAATTCAAGCGAGGAAGAAGCGAGACTTTGGATGTTTGCAAATCAAAAGCAAAGGAAAGGTGCTTCCAAACCGCGAGAGAAAAGAATGAGGCAAGGCATGGCGCTAGAACAACTCATGCAGAAGCCACAGAAAAGAACAGCACCACAAAGCCAAAGAAGGACACGGAAAGTGGTGTAGGTTCCATAAGAGCTCCACTCACAGCACAAGTGAGTGTCGGGGCCATGATCGCTAGTGGCCGAGATGAGACAAGTGGGATGCATGTTCGACCTAGAATCGAGGAACACAATGAATGAAACGAATTATTGATGCGATTTAGCGCCAACTGTTGCACATAAAGATCCAAGGAGGAAACCGGAAGATCCGGAGGAGGAGGAACGTCTCTTCCACTCCCAGGATGTGGGTAAAGGGCTCACAGGTATAGTTCATTGTACGACAATGGGAGCAAAAGAACCTCACAGCTGTGATAGCCAAGTGAAGCGGTACCCCAGGCTTACCGACCACGACTCACCCACATCCATACACCATCGGTGGCTTCACCAGAGACGAGATCTCCGCGTCGGCGGCAACTGTCGCCTTCCTATATCAAGCCCTTCACGGATGAGGTACTATGTGACGTTGCTCCTATTGATGTTTGATGTATTATTAGGACAACCATACTTGTGGAGACGTCATGATGTGTATGAGTCTCGACCTTGTCTTTATTATTGTTACTTGGAAATAAGTTATCTGGGATACCGGTACCACCTCTGCTGCTATCTCTTTAGTTACTTTCAAAACAATCGATCGCTCATTTCCCAAACCAGGAAATTCGTTTTCACGATGATCCGCCCTAGGGCAAGAAGAAGCTATGGCCACGACCTCATGAGCTCTCCACACAACAACAACAAATGGATAAGGTTGTGGAGAATGCGGGGACATATTCCACCTCACCCACGAGGGGTTCCTCTACCTTTGTCGGAGTCCAAGCACCGATTGATCGACCCCCGATGCGCCGCTACCTAATGGACCGATCTATCGGCGCTTATTGGAGAATGATGAAATCAAGCGGTCGAGGTACGAAAGGTCACATCGGACCAAGTTCATCGCCACCAGCGGAGCCGTCGTGTTGGTCGGAAGAAGGATGGGGCAGTAAGAACTCTGTGTGACTTCTCGGGCGGCGAACAAGATCCTTTGTCCGGGCCGGTGCAATCCTGGATTGATGACCTTGGACCAACGAAGGTGCAAAATATTTCAGCAAGATTGACTGAAGTGGGTATCACGGTACCAGTTGAACCCTCAAATGTATGGAAAGCGACCCTTAAAGCCAAGGGAAGGCCTTTTTCGAATGGTGGTCATGCCTTTTGGGTTGACGAATACTCATACCTTCATGAGGATGATGGATGACATCTTGCGGCCATTCACCAACTCATTTGTAGTGGTGGCCACTTAGGATGATAACGATCTTGACGGACTTAGGAAAACACCTTCTTATCTGACAAGTCCTCCAAACAACTGCCGACAACTTTGGGTGCTTGCCCAATTTGGAGAAGTGCACTTTTGGCATGACCCAGTTCAATGTCGGGATACATTATTGATGAAGAAAGGAATTACATGTGGATCCGAAGCCAAGATCAAATCGTGGGGATTGGCGACCCAACCTATGTGAGCTTGACTTTGAGTCTTACTAAATTTCTATCGGAGGTTACGTGTTGGGATTCTCTCATGAAGCTTGGCCCTTGAGTCAAGTCACCAAGGAAGGCCGAGCAAAATTTTTTGGTGGACCTCAACGACGTTGCCAGAACTGAAACCGCCTCTGTTACGCCGATGCTCACTTTTTCGGACTTGTGACCATTTTGAGATAGAGCAGATGTAGATTATGCTATTGAGGCGATTCTTACTCAACGGGGACATCCAGTGGCATTTCACAGTGAGACATTAACCAAACCTGATTAGTACCCCACATATGACAAAGAAATACTCCATTGTGCAAGCTTGTCGACAATGGAAACGCCACCGAGGCACAGGAAAACAATCATCCATACGAGACCGGGAGCCCTGAGTTCATACAGACACAAGGGAGACAGAATGATCGCCATGGGAAGTGGTCTTCGCTACTCTGGGTTTCATTTGAACATCAAGTGTAAAGAAGGGTAGCACCAATCATGTTATGATTTGCCTCGGTAGCCACCCAGGTCGTGGCGCTCACCAGCACAGCACTCAACGCTTGTGGGCACAAGAGACCCCGATTGGGCGCTTCTCTGAGAGTGACCAGGGAAGTTGAAGCCAAACTTACAAAAACATCTCTAGAAGTCACATAAGTTCCAAATTTTCCTCAAGATGCCGCTTTGTCACATGGGACACCTTTGTGTTCTTTCGACGGCGTGTAGATAAGCCAGGAAAGCACTGCGATTCGAGTCGCTGGACATTGGGAATCAGGAAAAGCATTAGCAATCTGCCAGTATTTCTAATGGCGAGACACGAAGGATGTCGAGAAGCACATCAGATCACACGCTACTTGTGCCATTGCCAAACCGACCATGAGAAGCAGAGCTGTAACGTCCTCATCTACCTAGTGGAACGCAGAATCCATCTCCATGGATTACATGTCGAACTGCCTTCTACCGCGAAAGCGGCGCTGTTTTTATGGTGGTCGACAATTCTCGAAAGATGGCCATTATGGCGGCTTGCAGAAGAATATCACGGTAAAAGCCTTTGCTAAACTCTTCTTTGAACGAGTGGGTGCACTTTAGGATCCCGGGTATCATATCAAATCGAATAGCGGGTTCTCGGCATTTTTTGTTCCGGCCCTGCAGTGATGTTGGATACCAAGCTCACCAAGTCCACAACTTTCCATCCCCAACGAGATGGCAGAGCCAGTCCATCATGAATGATTGTACACATTATGTACAATTCAAAGCATCCACGCACATGGGACGAGAGCCTCCCTTATGTACAACATAGTTATAATCGGAGCTCTCCACGATTCAGTGGCCATAGCCCCTTTCGGTGGGCTTGGGATTCCGACCACTATGCCCCATTGACGTAGCCATGCCATTTGCGGGCACACTCGAAGATGTTAGCTCATGTCTAGGTCACAGAAGTTGTCAAAGCCCGGTAGCTTCATCGGCGCATTCAACCGTATCCATGACGGTTCATGATATGTGGACGGAGCCAATACCAAGTACAAGCAACGCAGATCATGTTAGGGTGCCACACAACTTCGAGGTGGGTGACAGAGTATGGCTACATTTGCGGAAGGAGCGCCTCCTTTGAACCCACCGCAGCTTCGCCCACTCGGTACGGGCGTACACCATCACCAAGGGTACGCAGGGAACAATGCATTCGAGCCTAGGTATTCCACCATTCCTTAGTACGCACCCGGTCTTCAATGTGGATCGCCTTCGTCCTTACTTCCCACCTCACGGACACCTCGGACATTGCAAAACAACTCACACCAAGCCCAAAGGTTAAATCCAGTTGCATGGAGCAGGCCACCACACCCAGTTGCATCATGGACATGCAAATCAAGAACACTGCCAATGAAAAGATCTGCTTCTGCTCAGGTTGCTCAAAGTGGCCAACTCCTACACCAAGAAAGTAGTTTTGAGGACCAAGTTATTGAAATTTCCTCATCTCATGGAGGAACTTAGCACTTAATGGGGACCATTGCTTCCTGAGGGAGGAATAGTCTGGGTGGATATTGGTGGTCACCGCCTATTCCACCAGGCTCCACCATTGTCTGACCCCCGATTTCCAGTTTGCTTTGAGTTTACTATTTTTAGCGATTTTGAGTCCCTAAACTTCGGAGCCGTTTTGAGGCCCTAAACGCGTTTTGGGACAACGAGAGGGCAACATGGGTCCATGGACCGATGTTGCCCATTCAATTGTGGTCTCGGATAGATCTTTCTAACGAGGTATGGTACGCGTCAAACGGAGATACATTATGCAAAATTCCCGCGCCCTTGGGAAGTTGAAACACCAATTTGCCCCAGCAGGGCCTGGTTTTGGCGCTTCATCTCCTAGGGTTGGGGTTTTTAGTGACTAGGATTTCCCATTGTTTCTAAATGATAAATAGGCCCTGTGAGCCTCATTGTAACACGATTCGAGGAGACTGTAGCCGCCACATCTCTTCTCGGGAATGGCTACGGCGCCTAGCTAGTTTTATTTCCATTCTTTACGTAAGCAAAATTAGGTTCGTTGATATTAATGAAATGAAGTGTTATTTCCGTTGCATCTCTGCATTTATGTTTATATGTTTGATGCATTTAGTTTCTGCATAAATCCGGATCATGGGAGCCTTAGGTGGAGGAGATCTTTCATGATTTTCCATGTTGGAGGGTGACTCATTTTGTATGGATGATGAGCTTGGGGTTGGAGGCTTCACATGGGAATGATAGTTCCCAATACATTTCAGATCCCATGCCTCAAGAAGGCCTCTAGACAACACATTGTTTCCTCCATGGGTATTCTACTTCTTCATGATGATAGCTATTTGGAATGGTCACCAAAAGCTAACTGTATACTTGGGAGGAGCAACTTGGAGATTTATTGATGAGACAACATCTTGTTCCTTGGAGGAGTTTATCATATGAGGATGTTACAGGGAGGAGGATAGGGAGGTTCTTCGCTCTATCCTTGCAGATTGCTTGAGGACAAGCAACATTTTGGAGGGGAGGACTATAATATTCCAAAATTAGCATGCAGACTAATTGGAACATTAATTTTTCTCTTGTCATTTAGTTAGATGAATAAATGGGTAGGGGAGGCCCATAAATCTCTTTAGTAGGCATAAAATCCCTCTTAATGAGAAAAGGGATCATATTCATAGCTGAAATTAAGCACCCTCATGTGTGAATAGGGGGCTAATGCATGTGGACTAAGGTCAATTTTGACCAAAGCCAACAAAGTCTGGTATGGAAGGGAGTGGATCATCAATAAGAGATAGTGCAGTGTGAATAGAAGGAAGACTCCATGATAGTGGGAAACCATAATGAGTGGGACCCAAGGTGAGAAGGCTCACATTGATTATAAGGAGGGAAAGGCAGCCATAGTGTGTTATGTTATTGATTATTGATTTTGTGGTCTGCATGACTTCTTGCATCCTTCAGCTATTTAGTTGAGCTTGCAGTGTTGTTAGCACAGGGTGTTCCTGAGCGGGGATCCCACCTTTTCCCTTGAGGTTTCCTCTTCGAATATTATTGTACTATCATTTCCATACATCTGACATTCTTGCCAAGCTTCAGTCTTCAGCTACAACACAATGTCTATTTAGATTTTTGTTGTGTTGTAGGGTGTTGCAATGGAGGGTTGAGAAACCCACTTTATGAGCTAGTTTTCAAGGGAGGAAGAATTCTTCTCTTTGGGAGATGTTAGTCATCAGTAATTTTTTCTTTTTGTAGATGACTAAATGCTTATCCTATATTTCTAGAAACAAAATTCATGAACATTGTGATTTCTAGAAATCTCACTACCTTCATTATCCTTAGGATAATTTTTTCACTTTGTTCATCATACCATCATGTTAGGCTCAACTCACCCATCCCAGAAAACCCATCATGGGCTCATGTCACTCATTTTGTTTATGTTTTGTCACCTTTGGCCTCAATATTCTATTTTTTTTTGCCTTACCCCTCCCACTTTGCTACCTAGGGCCACCAATCAACCATCTCTTTTATATCTCCAAAAATGCCTCAAGCATTGATGGTCTCAAAAACTATCTCGGGTAGGCTCTTTAGATAAATCAAGAACTTTGGATTTTTGGATCTTCAATACATCGATCTGTACATAAAAACTCTATTTTACAATTGATGACCTCAAAGCCAATTTTTCGACCAAAAGGCCAAATCCAAATAACCTTCCACTAGGTCACACTAGGGTTTTCATAGGTCATAGGGTTGACTTGGTGTTCTAAAATCTATGTTTTTTCTTGTGTAAAGAGGTCGCAATAAAAGAACAATAAGGTCAGATTAAATTTTTCCAAAACCGAATAAAAAATCCTTCAGGGAGGCCTCCTTGGTCGAGCACAAATTTACGCAAGGGACAACTCGCCCTTGTTCACATTTTACGCAAAAGTGATCAAGATGGCCATCGGCCTAAAAAGAAGTAAGGTAATAGGATGAATCCTCACAAGAAGACATCCACAATGAAAAGAGAAAGGCATCGTGCCTATGTTTAAAGAGAATCATGGTTTTTGTGATTGATTGACAGAGATAGTGTTGCCAAGAAAAGAACCATCACAAAGACCACCAAGATAGACGACAAAGCAACACAACCAAGGAGACCTTGAATATTTTTAGAAATAATGAATGAACTTGAAAGGGCTATAGAGAACATAGAAGACAACACCGATTATTCTTCTCTAACAACCCTAAAAACCTAAGAGTTTGAAAAGATAGACAGAACGGGTCAAAAGAAGATGATAAGTCCTCCATAACAATAGAGGGCACTCAAAGGATTTTCAAGGTGGTACATTAGGGGTTTTAAAAACAACACTACTTCCTCAAACCAAGGGAAGATGGTAAAGAATATCTGATATGGAAGGCCCTAGCGTTCAAAGGTACGAGTCAAAGGTCTTCAAAATGGTCAATACAAAGAAAGCATGAGGTAAAGTGCCTTGGGAGGAAATCATGCTAACGCATAAGTCTTGTTGAGAAAGTGAAATGTCAAACTCCATAAAGACTAAAGAATAAAAAACCACAACATTGCAGCACCCTCTGAAAATAATAAGTGACAGGTAACACATGGCATGATATAGTTGCTTAAAAACTCTTTTTGAAACAAATATGTTCACTACCTAAAAATCGGTAGCGAGTAACGAGACATGTTTTGGTCACCAACCAAAAATGCAAAGGGATAAGAACAATATTCAGTTTTATGAAAGCATGCCAAAAAGTTTGAATAAGTTCACACGAATTTCAAAGGTAAAGCGATGAAAAAGAAATCTATATCCTTTCATCCATCATCACCACAAAAGAAGAAAGGTGTCTTGAAAATATTTTGCAAAATACCCACAAAATATATAAAGGTTATCGATGGAAATGACAAAAATATGAGCTTAGTAAAAGCAGTTTATAGGTTTGATTTATTTTTCAAAATTATATAAAGGTGTCTCAATATTCATTTTCAAGCTCATTTTCACTTGGTGGAGAAAAGAAAAGCTTGACGAGCATGGAGTGTTTTTGACCATTTTCTAAGCAAGTTTATTAACCTTTGCGCAAATCAGTGCTACGAAAATACGGAGGCCGAGTGTTGTGCTAACCAGCTATCGCCCATTCAAATACTTGTATTACCGCTAATCCCAGCCCTGACACTATCTAATCCCAGACCACTTGCCTGAAAACGCGGGCCGACTACTTCGATGGCAGACCCCTTGCTTCGGCGATGCTGTTCAGCTCGTCACGAGCATGCAGTCTTGTGCAAATAGGCAGCAATAGCACGGAGCAGTGTTTCACAAACTGATATGAGCCTCAAAACAGAAAAAACTTGCCTCAAGCTCAAATTTCGTCTTCCATTTGATTTCCGAAGGATTACAATGAGCCAAAAATTGGTAAGTAACCTCCTTTACTTGTCCCCAAAGCAATTTTCCATAAATTTTAAAGTATTTTGAGGCTTTAAGTGTTTCAAGCCCTATTTGAGATAAACCTAAGTCCACTACATGCAAATGAACCTTTATTTTTAAACCTCCTCGAAACTAATTAATGTCATGTAAGGGTAACTAAGTTAGAATTGTTGCAATCCACTTTTAGAGAAGGCCTCCTAAAGCTATAAGGCAACTAAAAACTAAGAACCATAGCCTCACACCACTCATTCTCAAAGTTGACTCCATCATCTTTTTCACCTTGCTTCATGGTGTAGGAAACCCGCTTCACCCATTCAGTTCTTTCAATGTACTAACTACTATGTGTAAATGCATCACAAGCTTCTTGCTAATTCCTATTTGTTTATCCAATCAGCCAAGTCTTCCTACCATGCGTGTAGCCCAATCACCATTCATATAGCCCACTTCACATGTTGAACATTACACACAACATAATGCTTTGGTTATAAACTATATATTAACCCCGTAATATAGCCAACAACCATTATATATATCGTGCTCTTAATTTATCGGCGAGTCAACAATAATCCGCAACCTTAACCAACACTTTATGAACCTTAATATATCTTCCATTGGACATATATCTCCACCTTATATTAATGACCCAATGCATTACACATATTTCCAATATTATCTCCAGACCTTATAAAGCGTCGAATAACATTCATAATCGATTCATATATGTATATAACTCATGGGCCCACAATACAAACGCATTACACCGTACCTCGCCTAACCTCCACGCACCTCTGGCCAACCTCTGCGCACCTATAGCAAGCGCTCACCAGCTAGATCTCAAACCTCAGATCAACGGTACAAATCCATTTCGCTCGTCTTCGATCGATACATAACGCGCGAAATCGCGGTTTAACGATGGTTTTGAAACGGTGGCTAGCCACATGGTACATAGTCTGTGATTCCTTTCTGATTAATAATACGTCCTCCGTATAATGGTGGTGCTGGAAAATACCGTACTCTCAAGTTAAACCACTTCAAATGCTAACATTTCTTGGTCAAGGTTTCGGTTCTCCGAGTTCTGGTTCTTACACCCTCTCAACAACTGGTCTCTTCACAATTCAACTTCGTTCATCGTTATACGGTGTTCGACCCTCCTCGAGTTGCAATACCATGCCACCATTAACTTCGGTGGATCTTAATACATGACTCCAGTTGGGGGTTCAATTTACGACAAACAAATGTAGTTTCTCTATTACGCCGGATCCCACCAATATTGGCATGCATGAATTAAACCATGCCTGACCGACATGCACTCACCGGATTCTATCACCTCCTGCTTCAGCCGGTGTCAACATTGACACATCGGTTCCACTAATTGTATATAGAGCACCACATTAGTATCCCATCACGGGGATCTCGATTATCACGGTTCGATTATTCTGCCCGGGATGCATGCATACATTCACACTGAGGAACTTATTTAAGCAAAACATATACTTACATTACACATAGCTAAATCCTGGCTTCAAACATCTTCAGAAACATTCTTATTTCCACAATGAATTGACATACAATTCTTGCGAGGCGCCGGATCTTTAATCAGTGGCCTTCTTCCTTTCCTATGCGGCTCTGCAAGTACATGCGAACTGTGTAGCCCTTCCTATGCGGGTCCCTCTCGAATCTATCACAGAGATTTATATTTATACATATTACAAAGGAATCGATTAAGCTCTGAATGACTCTTGGACTCCCTAAATTAGCCTAACTTCTAAAGTGCCCCTCAATAGTTGGCGAGTTACAATATTTTCCTTTCTAATCAGTTAAAATAACTCAACTATGGATATTTACATGGGGAAAATAAACATAAGACCCCTTTTTACATTTATTTATGTACGAAAAGGTGCCTTGGGCCTGTGCTCTTGCATCGGGCTCCCCAGTTCAAATGATTCTGATCTCCTGATCATGTGCTCTATCTTTATGCACTTTGGATCCCATGCTACTATCCATGGCCCAGTTTATTTGTTGTAGCATTCTTCTTCTGCATTCCTCACGGCTACCATACCTTGTGTTGTAACTTTCCACTTGCTATGCTCTCACGGTCGATGATTGTCTCTTTCATACACTACGCCAATTACCTTCTTCTGCTTCTTGTCCTCCTGCGAGGCATCCTCTACATTAGGTTCCTTATCATTCAATTTCTCTGTCTAATCTTTCCTCTAACCTACGGGATGCTTGCTTACATTTCTTTGCATTCTCATCTCTTGATTCTTCTGCCCCCTTTAGCTCTATGTACGCCACAATGTGCATCATCCTCTAAAACGAGTAAAACTTATGCTCCTCTGCGGCAACATGACTTGTTGCTTAGCCCTCTACTCAACAACACTCAAAAGGCTGTTGCTCTGGCATTCACCTCCTTTTGAATACCTTCGGCCAAACATTCTTGCCATCTCCTTTGGCCAAACAAATCTTCTCCCATCTTTTTGCAACTCAAGTTCAACATCTTCTACTTCTGTCTTGACAATCTTCGGCAATGGCCTTCCTCCTTCTTGATTGATTCCAGTGAGTCAAACCAAGTATTCTAGCCTTTGTACCTTCATCTTCGTCGGTGAAACTTTGATTCTCCTTGCTGCTTAGCAGCCCCAATAGTACGCCATCGGTCTTCTCTTCAATCTTCTCTTGGCTATTAGAAAAAGCCAATTCCATCTGCCTTTATCAACGACCTTGATCTTTTCCACTGCATTTGAGACATGGTACATCTCATCTTCATTCGATTGCTCATCCTTGTTCTGCAATAGCTCTTCATCTTCTAAGACAACTCCGTGATGGATTGTCCTCTTCTTTGCACATCAACACGGCCCTCTATCAATTCCAAAGCCCCCGAGACCCAACGGTCCCTCTGATGATTCAATCAACAATCCTTTTCTATCTTGCACCATTTGTGTCTTCTCACTCGGCCCCCGATTCTGAAAGTGGATCTTCTTTCTTGTAAGGAATCTGTTGATTCAACATACTCTCCAATAGCTCAAGTTTCCCCATTCCATGGTTTAAATTCTTCCCGCAGAATTCTCCTTCTCTTTCAATTAGGTGCCCCATGTTGTCAATTCTCCTTCAACATCAACGGGATGCACTCCTCAAACATTTGTTAAAACAAAATTCTAAGGCCTCAAATCGCTCATGTACATCGGCACCTCGGTATGATGTCCCGACTTTCTTTTCTCTTCCATCAACACATCGAGAATACTGATCCCACATCCTCTGACATTTCTTGAGACTATCGACTAGTCTCTCTTCCACTTTCCATCCTTAAGATGTCTTTACACTCTAGTTCACAGAAGGAACTTTCTCATCTTCAATCATTTTTGTCTTACCATATAAACATGTCTCTGAGGTTGTCCTCTTACTTATGCCACAATCTTCGCATCTCACTCAAAGAAGAACATCCTCAACATCTTCATTGTCTTCTGCTTCATCACTATCTCCTCTTGTCTTCCTTCGAATGGAATCCTGATTTCCCATCTGCAGACTCATTTCCCTATCCATCATTCTCACATGGACATTTAACAAAAGTAACTGTCATTATCGGCCTTTGCATAAGCTCATCATCATCATCATTGAAACGATCTCCTCTACCAAATAGGAATTAATGAATTCCTTATAACTGCGATAGTTAGTACATTCTTAATACGAAGATACTCATCATATCTTACTTAGCAACGATCAGCTTCATCTGTCACATTATCACCATGTGAAATACCTTCATTAACTTTTTGCATTCACACACAACTTGTCGGATGCAAAAAATAAGTCCCACGGTCTCGATTTGGATATTTGGTCACCAAATCTTCTACTATTCCAAGTCTTCTATATTTTCAAGGGATTCTTAATGGTTCCTTCTTGATTCCTCAAAGTGGCCCAGCCTCAAACAAGCCAATATCACAAACTAAATCTCTCTTGCTTCCAATATGTTGGAAAGCGGGAATCTTTCTCCCATATGCATGGACATCCTCAAAACACGTAGTGCTCCATTTTCTTCCCATAGTGACAACATCAGCAATTTTCTCTCTCTCTCTCGTCTTTGTTCACTGCAATTATACAAATATATCGGATGTAAGGCTCTTGGATTCCTTGGTCCCCACTTGAAGCTTCGGTCTCCAAGTTCTTTCCAAATACTTAATTGCCACTGAGTATTTCCCTTTTCATCCAGGCATTCATCATCGGCTCCTTCTTCCTTTGTAGCCCTCGGCCACTCTATCTTCTTCTTCATGAGCCACCCAATTCTACGGCTTTCTTCCATCCATCTCTTCAATTCATTAAACTCTTTCACGATCTCGGCTAATTCTCACCAATTCTTCATCTGCCACAGATTTCTTCTTCTTCATGCCATTTGCTTTGGCATCTTCACACACTCTCTATTGTGGTTTCTCTTTCGAACCTCTGCAATCCTTTGATCTCTTGTTATGGCCCTCGGTAGCCATTCTCTTCTCTAGGGGTTATTCACTCACAAGGCTGCACTAAGCCTACGCACAACAAGCTCTCTTACTGTAACTCACCTCACCAAACTTCCCACCCGAGCTCCGGCTTTTGGCAAGTATTGGTCCCCTTTCTTCGGAACCTCCCGAGCACTCTCTCTGCTCTCAGGCTTCCTCTGAAACTTTCTCAAAGAATACCCCTTTTTTTTCTTTCATCCAACCTCTATTAGGGAATTATTTGAGTTCTGCCACACTCTTGCTACTCGAATCCCTTGTGGACTCTTCTATCTTTGATCTCCGCTTGTGATCTACTTCTCGCGAGATGTCTTCAATTGTGCGCACTTTGTATTAACGAACAAATCCTTCCAACCGAGTTCAAATAGAGCTCATCTTCTCTAGAACACTACAATTGTCCTCCTTATCCGACCTCTAGTGAATGCCGAACTCACTCTCTTGCCTCTCAAGATCCCTGTTGATCTTGCTTCTTCCCTTTCCTCTTTTCTGCCATTTGCATCTACTTAATCCCCGCCTTCCAATCGGTCTGCCTCATACAGAACCTTCACTTCACACATGTCAAATCAAATACGCAATTTCCTCTATTAAATAGATCCAAACATCAACTATTCTTTCTGTTCGGTACATATGCATTTCCAAAACAAACTTTTCAACGAGCTAATTGGAAATTAAAACCGATACCACTTTGATGCGACCAGCTTCACCCACATTCAGTTCTTTTCAATGTTTCACTTTTACTATGTGTAAATAATGCAAACTTCTTTTAATTCCTTTGTTTATCCAATCAATGAAGTCTTCTACCATGTGTATCTGCATGCCCCAATCACCATTCATATGGCCACTTCCATATATTTGAACATTACACACAACATAATACTTTGGTTATAAAAAATATGTTAACCCACATAATATCGTACGACAACCATTATATATATCGTGATCTTAATTTATTAGCGAGGTCAACAATAATCCGCAACCTTAACCAACGCTATAGACCTTAATATATCTTCCATAGGACATATATCTCCATATATATTAATGACCCAATGCATTACACATATTTCCAATATTATCTCGGACCTTATAAAGCGTAGAATAACATTAATAATCAATTCATATATGTATATAACTCCAGGGCCCCCACAATACAAACGGCATTACACCGTACCTCGCCTAACCTCCATGCACCTCTTGTTAACCTTTACTTTATAGCACAGCGCTCACCATTAGATCTCTAACCTCCGAATCAATGGTACAAATCCATTTCGCTCGCGTCTTCGGTCGATACATAACACGCGAGGCTCGCAGTTCAGCGGTGGTTTTGAAATAGTGGCCTAGCCACGTGGCACATAGTCTGTGGAATCGCTACGGATTACTTCAATACCATTCTTTGTATAATGGTGGTGCGGAGAAAATACCACTCTCAGGTTAAATAACATTCTTGTTCCTTGGTCAAGGTTTTCAGGTTCTTCCACACCCTCTCACTTGCCAGGTCTCTTCACAATTCAACTTCGTTCATCGTGCTCTGAGTGTTCGACCACTCCTCGGAGTTGCAATACCATTACCACAGTAACTTACACGGTGGATCTTAATACATGACTCCGGGTTAGGGAGTTCAGATTTACGACAAACAAATGTAGTTTCTCTATTCACCAGTACATGGATCCACAGCCTTATCGCTTATGCACTTAGATTAAACCATGCCCTTGTTGAGGCATACACTCACGGTTATATCACCTCCCTATCGACGGTGTCAACATTATTTGCATCGATTCCACTAACTCTATACGGGAGGCTTTCATTAATCCCATCACGGGGGATCTCAATTATGCAATTCGATTATTCTCCACCGGGATGCATGTGCATACATTCACACAAACTGCTTAAGAAAAAAAGATATGCATTACATAACTAAATCCACAAGGCACGAACATGCGGAAACATTTCTATTTCACCAATGAATTGACATACAATTCTTGGTGACCAAATCTTCCAATCGTGGCCTTCTTCCTTTTTTTTCTCATACAGGTGCCTCTCTGCAGATCAGTGCCAGGGCACAGCCAACCCAGCCCCTTCTGTGGTCCCTCTTGACTCTATGCAATTTATATTTATACATTTTAAAAGGAATCGATTCGGCTCTGAATGACTCTTGGACTCTAAATTAGCCTAGCACGAGTGCCCCTCAATCATTCGGGGCGATTTACAATATTTTCCTTTCTAATCAATTAAAAATAACTCAACTGTGGATATTTACATGGGAAAATAAACATAAGACCCCTTTTTACATTTATTTATGTACAAAAGGTGCCTTGGGGCCTAATGCTCTTGCATCACTTCACCAAACCCTAATTTGTCAAACAACATCCCTAATCACCATGTCAGGAGCTGAGAAAAGCAGTAGCAGTAATAAAGGTCAAAAGCCTTTAAGACCAAAACATAAGGGAGGAAAAGTGAATAGATTGGAAACTAAAATCACAGTGGCCATTACGTCCTCTCCTACGATCCTGTCATTTTTTCAGAATGTAAGATGTTTTCAATTTTGTGAGAGGATCAAATAAGTGAAGATCCACCCTGAGCTTACAAGGCTCCTCATTCTCAATTTACACAACAAGCACTCAAGCCTTGTAGGAGTGGATTTTGAGATCTCAGCAGGTGCCATCTTTGAGGCCACAGGTATCCCAGATGTGGGTGAAAAGTGGTTTAAAAAGGGCAAATTGGACAAAGACTTTTTAGAGCCATTTATCAAAACAAGGTATAGAGGAGGTAGAATTTTTTTTTTCACTTTCTCACACTTCAAACATTGATTTGCATCCTTGATGTTGGTTATTATGAAATATTTCACCTATGAGGGGAGGTACTCCAAGCTCTATACCTATCATGTCAGACTCCTCATGCATTTCACAGGGGCTAAGGTGCTAAAATTACCTTACTATCTCTATAGGATCATTGAGAAAATGTCTTCCATTTTCCGGAGGAGGAATCAACCACAACAAATGCATAGCTTGTTCCACCATTCCTTGATCAAGATGGTGGTATTACATTAGTTGGAGCAGCAGGGTATACCTTGGGATGTTTTCATAACCCATGAAGTTTTTACAAACCCACAGCCTCCTCATCAACCAAATCTTCCTTCCTCATCTACACAAGTACCCTCACCATAGGCAAAAATCTCTCCTTCTCCTTCTCTTGGTGCATCAGGTGAAGCAGGAACTGGCAATGAAGAGTCACATGAAGATCAAGGTGAAGGTGATGAAATCATTGAGGCAGAGAAAGAAATTAATGAGGAAGAGCAAGAGGAAAATGATGGTGAAGAAGAGGGAAATGAGCACAGCAGTAGTGAGGACAAAAACATTGACAATTTAGAGGGAGGTAGTCATGATAGTGATGCAAATGAGTCAGCCCAAAGTAAATAAAGGGATGATGCAGATGAAAAAAGTGATGACCAAGAAGATATTGATGAAAAAGAGGAGGCTGAAAATCTAAAATACAGTGAACAAAACTCTGCCACCATGAAAAAAGATGATGGAGGAAATGAAGAGGTTGAAAGTGAAAATGACATGAGTTTTGAAGAAGGGGAAACTAGCAATGAAACAGAGGATGAAGAAAAGGTAGAGCAGCCAGATCACAGTGAAGATGAGTTTGATGACAATGTTGGAAATCAAGAAGATCATGATGAGGCAGAGTCCATGGAAACAAATGATGAACATAAGGATGAGCCAACAGATAGTGAGCAAGAGGTAGAAGACATGGAAATAGATGATGAGGACAGTGACAATATGGAAGAAGATGATGAGGCACAAAAAAAAATTGAAGAAGAGGATAGTGACAAAGAGGATGGCCCTGATATGATAAGCAGTGAGAAACATGAAAACCAAGGAGATAGTCATGACAGTCATGACAACTTTCATGACATTCATGACACCAATCAGCCTCCTAGTGAACATGAGAAAGACAATAGTGTAGGAGATGATGAAGAAAAGGACCCTAGTGATGAACAAAACCAAAGTGACGAAATTGCAAAGGCTGATAATCAAATTGAAGACCAAGATGAGAGTGCAGAAGGCAATAAAGAAATTAATGATGATGATGGTGTTGAAGGTCAAGAAAGCAGTGATCAAACAGAGCATGGGATTACTAATGGAGATCATAGTGAAGATGAAGGAGCTAGTGACAACACCAAGGGTCACAACCATGATGAGGACACTTCCAAAACCAACATTACTCCTCTTGCATCCACATACTACAGAGGGCCAAGGAAAGTGTTTGATGCCTCCAAAAGGCAAGGGACCTTGCCATATGCATCAACTCCAAGGCTTGAAAAGGGAAAAGAGAAGATGGACCAGGTTAAGAAAGGTAAGAAAAGAATCCATCTAGTGCAGCACAGATGTCCAATGTTGTCCTTCATGGCAACCTACTATGAAGTTGGCCTTGAGGGAAACCTATCTGATGAAGGAAACCTATCTGATGAGTTGCCTATGATAGCAACCTATGTGCAATATGTAAGAGAATGATGTATCTACTGCATCGGCCTTGATGACAGACACAATTCCACATGCCGTAAAATGATAAATATAATATGTCACAATGTATATGCTACTTTGTGAAGGCAACCCGTGTATATACTCTACTTTTTTGTGAATATCTCCATGATTATCATTGTGCAAGGGGGCATGGGAGTAAGGGGTAGGGTTGTTGATGAATACATATCTCTAAGGATTATCTGCATGAATGAACTCTGATCTTAATTGATAGATCTGAATCTTTGATGCACCCATGGATCTGAGGATGGTTCAAGATATCTAGATCTTATGATGATGATAAATCTCTAGGATGATCTGCAGCAGAAGAAATGGTGAAGATCTGGCGCAAATTCTACTGAAGATAATGAAGAAATCTAGGTAAGTTTATAGATCTGATCTGTTTTGTAAAGTTTTCCATTTACAGATCTATATGCTAGTTGGTCTCTGTAAAAGTGTGTGTATACGTGGTCTCTATTAATGAAAGGCGCGTATATGGTTTTCTGAAGAATAAAATACAGAGAATTATACGCGGGTTGGTGTGCAGGAAAGCGCGTATGTATGCGGCTTTAGTAACTAAAATTAGCGTATGATATTTGATTCAATGAATGTTCAGGGTTGAGTTTACATATGCATATCTATTCTGAAGTCTGGGTTATCTCTGATATTTTGGTTATAGTGGTCTCACTGTTCTGTTTGAAGAATTGGGCAAAGTATGTTTGTTGATAAGTGAAGGGTTGTGTTGAAGCTGTTTGATCTAGTATGGAAACTGATGAAATGTGGTCTGCATTGGATCTGAGGGTTGAAGCCTTCAGTATGAAAGTAGAAGCTTTCTGCCAGTAGAGGCTAGTGCTAATATCAGGGGGTAGTATCTCCCTTCCAGGAGAGGCTGGTAAACGAGAGCAGGGGGTTGTAGCTCCCTTCCAGGAGAGGCTGGTAAACGAGAGAAGGTTTTAGCCTTCTGCAGGTGGGTGCCTGCGTGCTGGTATGAGTCTGCGCCAGTACATGGTTGTAAGATGTTTTCTTTATAATAAATATTGAAGACTAAGACGACAGCAGCGGTGGTTTTCTCCCGACTTGGGTTTCCACCTTAAATCCTAGTGTCCATGTGTGTTGCTTATGTGTGATGGTTTATTCTATTTTTACTGCACATTCTTACTGCTTAACATCTGATGAATAAATGATGCAATGATTTAAGAATCAAATACATAATAAGAGCTCTGAGCATACGCGAGTTTCCTTAAGGATATCTGCATATATACGCTAGTTTTGTTCTGTAATGTAGCGTATGGGTTTTGACAAAAGAAAAGTAAAAAGTTTATCAGTTAGCTCTAAATACTGATTCACCTCTCAATCTCTGTCTCTCAAAGATTTTCCCAACAATCTACCTGTAAACCTCAATTCATTGACCTAGACAGTGATACTAAAGATAAGGAGATGGCCACTAGACTGCTACTCCAAAGCAAGGATGCACAAATCAAGGAGTGGGAGAGGAATTTTGGTATTTCCAAATACATCATTCAGTATTATAAGAATGAGCACAAACAATTCGGGAAGATAAAAAGAGGTCTGGCACTCCATAAAAAGATGGCAAAGTATTATGCAAAGAAGCACAAGCTTGTTTGTGCCAAACTGAAGGAAGCCCTCCTTGAAGTCCAAACACTAAAGGAGGAAAAAGAGCATGATAGCCTTGGAGTTTTGGTTGAGGCTTCTCAACAGTTATCCAAGACCCCTTAAGGGAGGTCTCCACCAATTTTGAGAGAATTTGGAGCAAGTTTGTTTTTTTGAGATTTTTAAGGCTCATTAGCGTAGCGCCACTAGCACTATGCTAATACATGGAGCATCCTTAGGAGGAGAACTCAACATTTTTGAACTTCTCACACCTAGAACACTTTTATCACCAATTTTCAGATGATTTGGAGCAAGTTGGACCCCTCAAAAGGTCAAAAAACCCCTCTTTTTTCACCTTTCTACCACAGTTTTAGACCTAGCGGGCACAAATGATGTGGGCCTTGGAATTTTTACATTTTTAATAGGCTATAGGAGTTGGACTATTACAAGAAATTTTTGAAATTAGACTAATCAGGCTTTCCAACTGCCATCACGAAGCGAAATCGACATCGAGAAGGGGTCCAACGAAAGACCCTATTTTCTGCTAAAAGTGGCGCTGTGAAAATGGAATGTTTAGTGTGTTTTGGACCAAAAAGTCAACAAAACACACTCACTTATTGCAAAATCATTTTTTTGTGTTTTTTGAAGAAAATCACTCCAGGATTAGGTGCAAGAAGTCATTTTAGCATGTATTTCATGAGATATTTTGTGCCCTGGACCTTGCGTGGTCTCTTAGGCATAAATGACATTTATGGGCGATTTTGACATTTTCCAAACCTATCTAGGGTTTTTTTCCCTCCTTTGCTGAGTTAAATAGAGCATGAGGGCTTCATTGTAAATGTTGGCATTTGATGAACTTTGAGAGCAATATATGGTTTTTATGAGCTTGGAGAAGAAATTGGTTTTGTGAAGTTGATGAATGGCTTGCTTGGATTGATGATGGAGAAGCTTGTTTGTAGGATTCCTAAGCTTGGTTAATGGCGATGTTTTCTTAATTTGTTTATGTTTTCTTGTTATCATTATGTTCCATCCTTCTTTGTTGCTATAGAACAAAAAATTATAGGTTGATAAATGCTCCTTGAAGCACCTTAGTCCTCTTGTCTTCTATGGCCTTGATGTTTTCCTCTATTGGGTGTGTTTAAAGAATTCTTAGTTGCTCTTTAAGCCTCCTTATGCTTGCTTGTTTCATGTATGGATTAATATGCTAGTTTAGAAATATGATTCATGGTAAGCCCTGCTTATTTGAAGCTATCTAAACTCAGTCTTGAAACCTCTCTTTGAAGTACTGCTTGTTAGGTTAAGTCAAAGGGGTCTTGTTCTAATCTTGCCCTTTGTCCATACCTATCAGTTTGCCTCAGAGTTCTTTGTAGCTTAATCAACAATTTTTAGGAGTTCCCTCTTTGATTTATGAAAGTTATTGTGTCATCTTATATGTTTTCCAATTCTGAAGGTGAAATTACTAAAGTTAGATAATATTTTCTTTCTTGGTTTCATTGAAATGTTTATCTTGGATATTTATTTGTTTAAGTATTGTCATTGAGTAAATGGTTTTCCCTATCTCATGATTAGTATAGTTTGCTTATCATATTTAAGACCTTCTTGTTTATGGGTTTATGACAAAGGATACTTCACTGCCCTTTGCCCTACCTTGTTTTTCCCCAACTTAATGTCCACTTCACTTCACTCATGACCTTAAGGATCCATTTACCACACTAGATTGGCTCTGTAACACACTCTGATTCATTTTTGAGATACTCATGACCTTCATTGACTCCATAGCCCAATGATTTAAATACCTCTCACTCCACCTATTCTACCTGTTCATCTTACCCAACCAAAACAATCAACAAACCTTACACTTAACAACTAGCTTAAAATCAACCATCTAAGGCAAACAAGAACACATCCTTTGCATCTAATAGAGAGAGCCCTCTTTGATTCCAGGAAGGCTAGGTCCTAGGACTCCAAAGACTAGTTTCATGTTTCCCTGTCATTTGGTCTACCAATCTGCCAAATCACGGGACCCCAACATTCTAGCGATCATGGTGGGACCTTCTGAGTTATTGAAAATATAAGTATCCCTTAGGACTCCAAAATCCCTTGTTAAAGAGTATCCAATGATTTATCGCCACCCCAACATTATGGAAATCACGCTAGGACTGAGTACATAGTAGCCTAAGAAACTCTTGTAGACTCATTTAAACCCTTAGTTAAGCTTAGAAACTCAACTGTTAGCCAAGAGTAGACTCTGTTTGTTTCAACATCTTAGAAAAATGATGATTCAACTATAAGACACTCTTACAAACCTTAGGGATACATAAAGGAAACTCAGAAAACCCCAAAACATTCCCTAAATTAGTTTTTTGTCAGTTATTGGTGGTGGACCATAAACATACATCCTTTAAAACAGCAAAAATATCCACCTGGCTACTCTACTAACCTCCAGTAGGCTTATTACTTCACTATTACTTATTTGACTCCCTGGATTTGTGCCAAGCCAACCCTAGAAGTTTATGAACCCAGTTATATACTGTGAGAGTTTACCAAGCACTAAGATAGGTCAACCTTCGGAAAACAGTCCTAAAAATTTCAGCCTCTCTGAATTTTAAGTTTGAAATCTGGCTTCACATAGGATCAGTACCAGATCTCATCTGGACCCAAAACCTCCCAACATAGTTGTGACCCAGAGAATATTTTGTGGCAAACTTATAGATCTGGAAACTTAACCACTATTATGACCATTCACAGAGCAAGCTCTATACCTAAACATCTTACAGCTTTGCAAGATCCCCAGTTTGACTTGCACCATACAAAGAACCTTTTCAGAACCATGTCACAAACTAATATTGACCAGACTAACCTTGAGCCCATAGATTTGTAGCAGAGTTCTAGTAGAGAAGCCTCTCCTTCCACACCACCTGACTTTCAGCTTCTCCATCACTTCAACTCTTTCCATACCAAATCTATTCAGAATCAGTTTGTTGGTCCAAGTGCTTCCACCACACACATCCATACCACCACTGTGAAAACCACTCTACTTCATCATACATCTCCTTTCACTAACCCTCCTCTTGTAAACCCTCCATTAGCTCCCATCATGGTAGATTGGTATGCCCTCTTGGCCCTACCTCAACCTCTAGTGCCTTTTCCAAATGACTACGAGTCCAAGATCCCTCATTTCATAGGAACAGAATCCATCACTATCCAAAAGCATGTAGATAGGATAAATGATGCCTTTGATTACATGGAAATAGAAGAAGAAACCATTAAAATGAGGATCTTTGCACAAAGCTTAAGAGGAGAGGCCAAAAAATGGTTCAAAGCATTAACTCCTAACACAATACATGATCTCCCTCCCCTCTACCAAACTTTCACAAACAAGTGGGAAATCAAGAAAAATCCCCTCCAAATCCTTTCTAGATACAACAATCTTAAGAGGAATGTAGGGGAAACTGTACAAGATTATTGCACCAGGTTTAACAGTGTTTAAAATGCTCTCCCACCTCACATGAAACCACCACAAGGCCTAGCACTAGTGAAATCTCCTGAAGGTTTTGATCCAGACATGACATTCCAATTGAGAGAGAGAGACCCCACAACTTTAGAAGAAATGAAAAAGGCAGCTATCAGTGCCGAAGTCAACTTGATTGAAAATAGAGCTAGGATGAGATCAGAAAAGAGAGTGACCTACAAAGAGTAAATCATGCCCTCAACCTCCTCATTCGATACCAAAATCGACAACCTAATGAGAATAATGGAGAGAATGTTAGAAAGGATAAACTTGAATGAAAGAACACCTCCTAGGGAAAATCAAGCCAATCCCTAAAACAGAAATAGAGCTAAAAACTTCAGAAGAGACACTCTTAAAATCAAACAAAGGGAAAACTATCAAAAAATTAGGCCACCCTTCCAAGATAACTATGTAGATGAAGAGGGAAGAGAGGTTGAAGAACTTGAAGATAGCAATGTAAACCTGATAAGTTCTAATAATGAAGCTAAAATTTTTCTCATAGAAGAAGAACAAGGTCTCTTTTCCTTTGATCAAACTCAAACAAGTTGTGAAGATTCTGAAGATTACCATTTGGGACTTGAAAATGCCATCCTGGAAGTCCATAGGCAATATGAACTTAGGAGCAAAATAAACCAAGAAGCCTCCAAGAGAAACCAAATTGACACTGCTGCTAGAGAAAGCTCCAAAAAATATTCCTAAGAGGACAACAGACACTGTCAACACTATGGCTAAGAAAAATGATCAGAACAAAGAAAAAATCAGCTAGCAAAGTAGTGTCTCAAGCTGCCCTAGTACCTCTACTAGTGGCCCTAAAAAAATTCTGTTGTCTAAAACCCCTTATCAAAATTAGCAAATTAAACTTGTGGAAAAGGTTATGCCAAAGAAGACAGATGTAAATATTTCTAAAATACAAATACCTTTCAGCTTTGGGGGAGAGATTTCTAAAATCAAGATAACCATGCCTCTAACTGAACTAGTAACTCAAGGAGTGTATAGATCCCAAGTGCTGAAGGTCTTGAACTTCGGAAATGATACCGACACTCTAAATTTGACTGATGATGAGCCTGAGTTGTTGTTTGGACCTAAGGTTGAGGGAAAGTATCAACAAGGAGCTGTCTCTCCTTTCTATATCAACCTAAACATACATGACAAGATATTACACAATACCATGCTAGACTCTAGTGCCTCACACAACCTCATGCCCAAATTTGTGATGGAAAGATTAGGCCTAGAAATAACTAAACCTTACAAAGACTTATACTCATTTGATTCGAGTAGAGTCAAGTGTTTGGGCTTAGTCAAGGATATTTGTGTCAATCTGGCACAAATACCTACTAAGGGTCTTGTCATGGACATAGTGGTTGTTGATATCCCTCCTAAGTATGGGATGCTTTTATCCCGATCTTGGGGAGCCAAGCTTCAGGGGAACCTTCAACTAGACATGTCCTATGCTACCATCCCTGTTTTTAACCAGAAAAGGAGATTATACCAAGAGTCACATATGAAATATATGGTTAGTAGTCAAGAGAGGCCTTATAACACTCCCCTCTATTCTATCCATTTAGACTCATTCATCTTGTATAATGAAAATGACAGAGATCCAAGCCCACTAGTACAGTCCAAATTGTCTTCCAATAAAGAAAATATCATCCAAAACTCTAGCAACCCTGAACAAAAGCTTGATGGTGAACATGAAATAGATACACTTTGGAACATGAGCTTTGATGGCTCTTGTGGCAAAATAGGTTCAGGAGTTGTTGTCTGGATACATAACACAAATGAGGGCCATTCATATAAGCTAGATTTTCAGTGCACTAATAACATTGCTGAATATGAGGCTCTCCTCCTTGGCTTGCATTTGCTCAAAGACTTAGGAACTAAGAAAATCTCTGCCCAAGGGGACTCAGAGCTAATCATTAAACATATCAAATGTGAGCATACAACAAAGAAACAAAGATTGAGAGAGTGCAAAATTTTTTTCCTATATCTTCTCAAAATCTTTGAGAAATATCAGCTCATTTTCATCCCTAGAGCCCAAAACTGCCTAGCCAATGAGCTTGCCTTTGCTGCCAGCAATTGCCAAATACCCCATGCAACTGAAAAATACACTGTCAAAGTAAAAAACAAGCCCACAGTGCCAGAAAACATAAACCATTGGCAAGTGTTTGAGGGTGATGAAGAAATTGATGACTTTTTACAATCTAGGAATGAATTTACAAGATTAAGACCAAGCTTAGAACATGATGAAGATGTTTTTTCTGAAAAAAAAACCAATAAAACAAAGTTGTCCCCTCTTGCTGATATAAATCTGATTACTCATCCTTGTAAGGCAGAAATGTTTGAAGATATGGACCAAAGAGACCTTTAAGTCTTACAATGTAAAGATCATACCTTACCAAGGGAACTAGCACCATTAGAAGAGCTATTTGATTTTAATGATGTGGCTAAAGAACCCAAGATAGAGTCTACCGAGAATGATGTAGAAGAATATAACATAGGCTACCTAAAGGAACCGAAAATGATCAAACTCTCCAAAACTCTTCCTCCTCACATAAAATAGAGATATATTGAAATTTTTCAAGAATTTAAAGATGTTTTTGCATGGGGATATGAGGATTTGAAATCATAAGACACAAGAATTATTCAACACAAAATTCCTCTTAAGGAAAATTAGAAACCTTTCAAACAAAAGTTAAGGAGAATAAACCTTATCTTACTACCTTTAGTTGAGAAAGAGATCAAAAAATGTATGATGTTGGGATCATAGTTTCCCTTCCATACTTAGAGTGGGTTTCCAACCTTGTGTCAGTTAGGAAGAAGACCAAGGTAATTAGGCTTTGCATTGACTTTAGAAATCTAAACAAAGCCTCCCTAAAAGATAACTACCCCTTGCCTAAGATGGATCACATACTTCAAAGGGTAGTTTTCTTTAAGAGAATCTCACTACTTGATGGCTTTTTCGGTTACAACCAAGTGCTAGTATTCCCAAGGGATCAACACAAAATTGCCTCACCACCCCTTGGGGTACATTCATGTATGTTAAAATTCCATTTGGATTGGTGAATGTGGGGGCCACTTTCCAAAGGGCCATGGATATAGATTTTTCTGAAGACATAGGCTACTTCATAGTCATTTACCTTGATGACATCACTGTTTACTCTAAGACTGATGAGTAGCACTTAATTCACTTAAGGAAATTTGTGAAAGATGTAGAAAATATGGTTGTTACACAGCAATTTGTCACCGTCCCTACAATTCCCATCCCGCATATTGGAGGGCTCATTCCATGACCTGTGGACAAAGTTAAGGCTTGAAAATACTTTCATTTCATCCCTCTGAAGATGAGCTTTAATTGCCCTAAAGACATCTCCCTGCAAAAAACCCTAAAAATAGCTCTTTTTCCATTGGTGCGGTTCCATAGTTCAGCCCTCGCGCCAAGAGGGAAATCCTCCAAAGAGGGCGCGCCAATTGGCGCTCTGTCATAGAGCCGTACCCGCGCCAACCATATTAAGAGGTGTTTTTAAAAAATAAAAGACGGAAGTTTCATCCTAACAAATTACTGGGCTGATTTCTATCTTGAGTTGGGAGGTTTGGCTACGGATTTCCATGGAGGGGAAGTGGTTTGCCACCTCTCATGGAAGCTTCCTTGATGATAGGGCCAATCCCATAATTATAGGGATCCCAACTCCCCTTCCTCCTTCTATAAAAGCTTGCCCATTTCCATTGCAAGCTAGCTCTAAAGAGTGGCAGAATTTCTAAGTTCCCAAGAGCTTTCATGCTGCAAAAGCCTTCTTGATTCCCTAAGGCCTAATCCAAGCAAGGAGACTATTTCCAAGTATCCAGAGAGAGAGGCTTGTCCCATCCCTTACAAGCTTTTTCGAGACATGTTGTGCTGACGACCCGCTAAAGGAGAGTGCTGCGTTGAAGCTATGGTTGTATTCTTCTTTTGACTCTTTAATGATAAGCGACTATCGGTTATGGTTCCACTCTTGTTCTTGATCATGTTCATGAGTTATATCCTCTTCGACTGATATATAGTTGTATGCACTGGATTTTATGCTTGCGTTTGTGTTGTTTCTTGCATGTGCAAGTGTCCGATCACGGAGATCGTGAGGATTGTGATCTTCTAGGGCAAAGGAACAGGAGCACCACTTCTTCTACAGACGATAGCGTTGGATTCCAGGTAAGCCTTCCTCGCAAGTCAGTTTATTTACAATTAGGAACCTGCACTGTAGCGTGTTTGATTGTTGCTAGACCCGATCTGGGCTAGTAGGGATCGCCTCTGTCCGCAGAGGGGATTTACCTCCTCAACAATTTGGCGACTCCGCTGGGGAATCAGCTTGTTGTTTGATTTGTAAGCTATAGACGGAGCCTGAAGTGCAGCCAGATAGCCTTCGAAACGCTTTTGCTCTGCATTAGCGGAGTAGATCAATGCTGCTTCAGTCAATCTCCGGTTTAGTTTACGGACTAAACAACTTTGAGCATTGTCTTGTCTTTTCGGTTGATTCTTGATTCTCCTTGCTTGATTGGTTTTTTTGGGTTGGCTCTTTTGTGTTTGGCTTTTGGTTCAGCCCCAGAGGATTAGATCCCAACCTTCTTGATGCAGGAGCACGAAAGGAGTCACAATGTGGAGGATTTTATGGATTTTCCACATACAGGCTAACTCGCAAAAATTCATCACCCGTTTGGTTCAACTCAAACATTCTAGAGAGACTTCATGAATAGTTTGTTATGGAAATAAATGTGATTGTTTTATTTAGAATTAGAGATAAGACTTATTAATATCGGTGTAATCGAGAGTGATAATATTAGGAGATTTTGTTGTTAAGATCTTTCGAATAAATAGGAGGTTTATGTTTGCTATTATTAGAAGAATTAATAGTGAAATTGTAGGAGCGAAAGGGAGAGTGTGTGTGTGGGTTTTTTTGGATGGAGCGAGAGATCAGAAAATATGTAGACTGCGTGTTATGTGTAATGGAAGTCGTTTCTTTTATGGAATTGGTTAAAAAGCAGAGATTTATGTTTTTGTTTTATAAGTGTGAATTGTAATATGCAAATCATATAAAAAGCATTGTGAGTTTAAACTTTGTTATTCAGAGAATTTGATTGACGTGGATTTCCGATTTGTGTTTCTATTGAATTATGCTTGAATTCGTGATAGCCTGGGTATGTTTTTGTTTTAAATTATAAGAATATCTGTGATTAAGGAAAATCGGGCGTGTTAAAATTAGTGCAGAAGGCAAAGTCTTAAACACAGTAAAACAATCAAAAAGACTCTACAAACCTCTTTGAGCGGAATTAAATTAATTCAAAATTCAATTTTGAATTGCATCGGATCAGAAAGTTCAAAGCGGCGTTGTGTAAATCGGTGATAGATCAATTAACATTCAGTTTGGAAATCTCCGATTCCGATTTGGATCGGATCGGAAGTTTGGAGCGCTGGAAGTGAGAACACCTTGTAAAAGATCCAATTGATGATCTTCGATAAATCGGATCGGAGCGACTAAATTGTCGAGAGTTGTGGCATTAAATTATGGGATTGCCAATTGCGACTGAATCGGGTCATAAGCATTGTGAATAGATATATATATATATCTATTATATAACTGGGGTGATCGCCGATTGCAATAAGTGTAGTCGTATTGAATCAGAATTGTTTTATAAAGTGTTCAGTGCTATCATAAAGGGGTTTGTTTTTATTCATTAAAAAGGTTTTGGTTCCGATAGGAACAAAGCCAATAATTGGAATAAAGCGATCTATTGTGTGCTTTGTTTATTTTAACGCTGCTGCTGCATCAAGTTATATCGCTTCAGAATTGTTTGATATAGTGTTAAACGCTACTTTTAAACAGGTTTAAAAAGTTATATGGAAGCAGTTGTCGAACAAATGAAAACATAGCACAGTGTCGATTGCAATTGCGAATGAATCCAAGGCACATCGTATCAGAACGCTGAGATCCTGCATTATTTGGTTGACTGGTATATGCATAGTGAGCCTTGGAGCAATCGATTTGCAGAATGGTTGGAGTGGATGCTCAATCTTGAATCGAATTTATTGAGGTCGAATGTAGAAAGACCATTCCGATTTTGTGGTGAATTTGAAGAACTCTATTTCTGCGCAGAGCCAGAGAATGGCAATGAAGATGATCCAAAGGTCGATGAGTCGATGTTGACAGAGCGAATGGTAATTTAATGGGTGCGAAATTGTTGATATTTGATCCAAGTCGGTGTTTGGGAAATTTGCATAGCTGGAAATGAGTACGTGAATGTGTGGTTTGATAGTAAATTTTCAACTTGGAAGTTAAAGCGCATGTATAATTGAATCAAGGTTTTAAAGGGCGCACATGCGTATTGGAATTTTGGAGATGAAATTTAAAGTCACAGGAAGAAGAGATCTCCGGGTTTGGCGAGTTATTCTCGCCATCACCTCTGCTTTTCCGAATTCTCACCTTTTCATAGTTGGCTTGATTGGCGCGGTTTCCACCCTGAGAGTCGCGCCAATTGGCGCGGGTTGCCAGTTCATCACTCGCGCCATCCCCTGTCTGGCGCAGATTACAGCCAGACAGTCGTTCCATCTTCTGTAGGTGCTAGGGTTTACCCTTGTTCGAAGCTTCTTTTGGTCAGTACTTTGCTTCTGGGTTTGTTTTGGATTCTGCTTGAAGTGGTGAGTCTGGTCTTGGTTGAAATTTTATTTTTCATTTACTAAGGCTTACAGACAAGGCAGCAAGTGCCATAGTTGGTGCTATAGTTGTTTACTGTGTTGCTGAGCCAATTTCAGGGTATGTAAAAATTGAGATTTTTTCCCTAAATCCTTCACTAGTGTGTCTTTCCCTTCCGGTCTTTTCACTATATGAGCATAGATTACATTGCTCATTGTTTGAAATGTCTTCTCTCCATGATTGCTTGATGTAAAAGGGAATGAATGCCTTGTTTTGATCTCTTGCTTTGGAAGTCCTCTTTGTGTTTGACCTCATATGTTTTGTCGCCTTTTGAGGGATTTCGTTACAAAGTGTTTGAAACAACGATTGCATTCTTAGTGTTTGTTTACATCTCTTTTGCATTCATCCTTCATTAAGAAGATTTGCGTTTATTTAGTTTTCATCTCAAAGTGTTCTTTTTGTTAAAATGCATTAGATCACATTGCATTGAAAAGTATTTTGAGATTTATCATTGAACTTAGATCACATTGTTTAATGATTGAAAGCTAAAAATCGCTTTGAGTGCATTCTCTTTCATTGAAAGCATGCATTAAGTAGATTCTTACTTCATCGAAAAATGCATTGAGTGCTTTCTTATTATTTGAAAAGGAAAAAGGAAATTGTGCATAAATTACAATTGCATATTTTTCGAAAAAGAGGATTTTGCATAGATTACATTGCATCATTCGCATCGTTGAATGTTTGAAATTTCTTTTGGATAGTGAAAGTCATCTAGTTTGGAAAAGTTTCGTTTTCAGTGTTGTTGTTTGTTGCATCATTGTTTGAAGCTCTTCCCTTAACTAGATAGCATTCATCAAATTGAAAAGTTTTCTTTTCTCATATAGCTGCATACAGGAGATTGTCATATGACATACGGTAGGGCCTTGAAACCGAAACATAATTGAAGATCAACCATAAAATTTACTCAATTTACCTAAGGAAGCATTGAAACATTAACGAAATATTTAGAGGTCTAGGCTAGAGACGTGTTCCGGCGTCGTTAAACCTAGTAGCTGTCATTCGCCTCTTGGCTTTAGACAGCACTAGTACGGACTTGTGCTCCCCGTACCGTCGCGTATATAAAGGGAGACCCCTCTAGGTTTCAATCCTTTATCCATAGGAAGCCGAGTCTGCCGCCCTATACCCGTGATACACCGGACACAACATTCGGGGAGATTGCCTGCACGTACGTTAAGTCCTTGGTTGATTTATCTTTCATTTTGAAACCAAGGTGTATATTGCAGTTCACGGTTATTTGGTACACCCTTTGCCTAGAATTCCTAAGTAGTCATTTCGATCTTTTCTGACTCTTTAAATTTGAAAAGGTCATCAAGCGCTTGTCCTTTCATGCTTGTTTCCAATCTGAAAGTGATAGAGTCACCTTTTTCCTGTTTCTCGACTCTTAAAAGATGAAACGGTAGAGTTTTGTTTCAATGTTTTAAAAATTAACTGCCCACGAAATATTCCCGGTTAAAGTTAGTTTCCTTAGGGTGTTGTTCTGAAGATTGTTTCTAATGGAAACTTTTCCGGAGTTCACCAACCAAGGAATCCCCTCCGATGGGAATCCTGGTCCTTTTCCTCCTTTTGGAAATGTTGGTGCTCCTTATATGGCAATGTTGTCCCTTCCTGGGTTAACTGTTGGGTTGCCTGTTTGGTTGTTTTCAACCTCTGTGGTCCCGAATATCTCCGCTACTGTTCAATCAGTTCCTCCACCTGAACAACATCATGTTGATTCCAAGGTGGACCTCTCCCCTTCTTCGCTTGTTTCTGCGTCCTCCTCTTCTACTTCGCCTGGTGAAAGTCTGGATTCAAGTAACCAGGTGGCTAAGAAGAAGAAGAAGAAGACAAAGAAGAAGAAGTCCGATAAAGGAGAGGCTAACTCTGCGGCTATTGTGCTTAAGAAGTCTCCTCTTGATAAGCCTTCCAACCCTCCACAGAAAGTCAAGTTCCCTTGCATGTTGTGCACGGGAGACCATCTTCTTAGAGATTGCCCTGGCATTCCCAAGGTGCTTGAAGTATGGTCCAATGGTCGTCCGCCGTTACCTTTGGCTTCTGAGAGTCAGGATGGGGGCACGTCTTCAGCTCGTATTGGTAAGGCTCCTAAGAAGCAGGGTAAGATTACCAATCCCTATAAGTTGTGCAAAGAGCACCATGCCATTCACCTTTGTCCATACATGGATGAAACCAAGAGAGTCTTGGACAACTTAACCATTTCTACACCATGCCTCTCGGTTGGTTATAAACGGATTTCTTTGAGTCCTCCACCAGTTGATCCTACGATTGGTCAAGAGTCATCCTTGGTCAATCCCGCTCCCCCAGAAATTCAAATTCAGGAATCCGTTCCCGACCAACCATTGCTCATGGGATCGGTTGAACTGGCCCTGTCTACGGTGCACCAGGTCTTTTCCGTTGAGAGTGGATCTCACACCCCTCAGGTTCTTCTTGTTTCTTCAGATTCTTCGGACTTGGAGAAAGATTCTCTTGTCCCTATACCTCAAGAAGCTGCTCCTCCGCCTCCCGTGATGGAGGTCCCGGAGGATACTCCTCCCACCTTCGAGATGGAGGTCGTGGAGGATGCTCCTTCTTCTTCCATAACACTAGGGGAAGACCATCTTGGTTCGATGGTAGCCCCTCCAAGTAGTTTGGTCGCTTCCTTCGATTGGAGTCGATTTGTGGGATACCGCCTTTCGTCTTATGTGCCTTTCGAGATCACAGTACAGGCTTTTGGTCTGGTTGTACCCAGCACCATTATAGACAAAGGTGCATCTGTTAGTGTTCTATCCTCAACTACCTGGCAAGAGTTTGGTTCGCCACCGCTTGGGCCTGTTACGCAGAATCTGTTGGCATTTAACAGAAGAACGAGTCAACCGTTAGGGATCCTTCCAAGGTTACCTGTTACTTTGGGAGGTAAAACCGTCCATATGGACGTGATGGTTGTTCCAGGTCCCTTGGATTTCAATATTCTCTTGGGGTGCGATTACACCTATGCCATGGGAGCGCTTGTCTCCTCCCTCTTTTGCATGATGTGTTTTCCACATGAAGGATAGATCGTGACCATTGATCAGCTTTCGTTCTTTGGTCCTGCTATGGCAGCTGGCTCGCCATCATCCCTTCCTGGTTTTTCCCACCGGTTGTATCTGCCCCACCACAGGTCAAATATGTGGCTACCTACCCCGTGCCTATGCTCAGTGATGATTTCGTTGTGCATCAGGTGCTAGGGGCATTGGGTCCTGACTTCCAGGATGTTTTCCTTCCATCGGGAGTGGAACTCTTGGAAGCGATGAATTCTTGTTCATTATGATGAGGTTGTCGGAGCACAGTTAATTTTCTTGTGTCAAGCTCGTTAAAAAATGAAACAAGGTCGTCAGAGCAGAGTTCCTTGTCTTGTGTCAAGCTCCTTAAAAAATGAAACAAGGTCGTCGGAGCAGAGTTCCTTGTCTTGTGTCAAGCTCCTTAAAAAATGAAACAAGGTCGTCGGAGCAGAGTTCCTTGTCTTGTGCCAAGCTCCTTAAACCATGAAACAAGGTGTCCTAAGGATAGTTCTTTTAATGTGTCAACCTCGTTAAAATAATGAAACACGTTCTTGTTCAATTCGAGTCTTTGATCAGATCTCGTAAAATCCCAGTCGAGTCTTTCTTAGATCTCGTAACTTGAACCTTCACTCCATCTGCCTTTCATATGGACTGAAGCTTGGGGGGCATGTACCTCGAATTGAGTCACCATGCTGGGGGCATGCTCACTTTTTCAAGCATAGTTTGTTTCCGTTTCAAGCTTGTGTAAAAATGAAACCGGTTTCAAGCATGGTTTATCTTTGTTTCAAGCTTGTGTAAAAATGAAACCAACTTCAAGCAGAGTTTCCTAATTTCAAGCTTGTGTAAAAATGAAACCTTTCCCTTTACCTCTTGTCATTTCCATTTTATCAGCCTGCTTTTGCTAGATGAGCCTTGGTTTTCTCACTCCATCGTCACTATCTGCTTGGCCGATCATATGCCTTCACTTGGTTGTTTCACCCATTCCTGAGGAACCGCTGCGATGAGTGGTCTTGTTAGCCAGCCTCTTCACCTTTATCTTGTTTTGAGCAGTTCCACCATTACCGGAACCAGTTGCTACCCTTTATACCACTCGTTCCTCCAGGAGGAGTCATCTTTCAGCTCTTTTCTGACTCTCTAAACATGAAAAGATTGTCGAGGCCCTTGTCATTTCGATCTCGTTAAAGTGGACACGAATCGACATCTACCCAGTATACGTTTACCCCTTTTTCGGGCTGGGATGGATTATTTACGAAAAAGGAATACCCTAGCCTATCGCGACTAGGAGGTTTTCTCGGATATTGTTTTCTACCTTTTCGGATCTGAGGAACTATTTATGAAAAGGGACCTTTGGAGTTTACTTTTCTGCTGTCTTTTCAAACTCTCTAAACATGAAAAGACGACTAGTTATTCCTTTGTCAGACTCGTTAAACCCTGATGACATCGGACTCAGTCGAAATGACGTTCTCCGAGTTCCTCCTTCCTAGGGCTCATTAAATGTACTAGGATGGATTCGCTCGAAGGGCGGACTTATATTACAAGCATATGCTATCCCCTTCAAGCTTGTTATCAAAAATAATTGGGGTACTCGCCAGAAATGGTGGGGGAAAAATGGAACCGTCATCGTTGTCGTCGGCAATATGTCGCTCTTGAACATGGCACTTGTCTGCATTCGTGTCGGGTTGGGGACATCTCATCTCGTTTCTTCACTTTGCCTCCGTGGGTTTGGATAATCCCTTTTGACCTCTCATCTGCTCATTTCCTCGTCACCATGACCTCTGATCCGTTGATGTCAAATACTGCCAAGTCCACTGTCGTGCCGTTTATATGTTCAAGAGAAGTTGGCCTCTGCAAATATCAACCTTCCTCTGATTCTCATACGATCCTGATTCACAACAAAAACATCATGTTCCTTTGTCTCGTGTCGATGATGTGGGAAACATTATGGCCCACCTTCGATCAAGGTCACTTCTTGTCGACTTCAGCTCATTATCCAGGAAGTTGATCTAGAGACTCCTTTATGGTACCTTGGAGCCTGCATGCCTCAATGGCAGGTTCGTCGCATTCGACGAGGGGTTTTCATCATTGGCCCCCGATCGAGTGATTCTACGGGTGTTCGACGCCAGCTCATTGATTCACACGCCGTAGATTGTACCTATAGTACCTTGAGGGCCATTGTCATTATTGGTGGTTCCTCTCGCGTCTGTTAACAGCTTTCATCATTGGCTGGTAATCAGACGATGTTCTTGCATGTTCGACTTCAACTCACTTATTCGCATGCTTGAACTTGTACTTTGTTCGGGTCGAGATGGAGCGCAAGACCCTAGATTGTGTCTGTTGTAATCCAGGCTGCGATATTGTGGATTATTATGATTATTTACATGACTCACTGATTGGATGGCTGCGACCATACCTGAGTCTATTTATCGATCTTCATTGGATGGCTGCGTCCATGCCTTGGATCTAGATTATTGTACACTCTGTTATGGATGGCTGCGCCCATACCACGCATATATATCATGTATCTGAGACATCAGTTTTACTTCGCTCCACAAGTTTTCCAATGGCAGTGTTTTCGATCGGCATGTTCTCGTAAAGCATTTCACGCCTCTCTCTCTCTTCCGGGCCTCATGCTTTAGGGGGCATCTGTTACACAGCAATTTGTCACCGTCCCTACAATCCCCATCCCGCACATTGGAGGGCTCATTCCGTGACCTGTGGGCAGAGTTAAGGCTTGAAAATACTTTCATTGCATCCCTCTGAAGATGAGCTTTAATTGCCCTAAAGACATCTCCCTGCAAAAAACCCTAAAAATAGCTCTTTTTCCATTGGTGCGGTTCCGTAGTTCAGCCCTCGCGCCAAGAGGGAAATCCTCCAAAGAGGGCGCGCCAATTGGCACTCTTTCAGAGAGCCGTACCCGTGCCAACCATATTAAGAGGTGTTTTAAAAAAATAAAAGGCGGAAGTTTCATCCTAACAAATTACTGGGCTGATTTCTATCTTGAGTTGGGAGGTTTGGCTACGGATTTCCATGGAGAGGAAGTGGTTTGCCACCTCTCATGGAAGCTTCCTTGATGATAGGGCCAATCCCATAATTATAGGGATCCCAACTCCCCTTCCTCCTTCTATAAAAGCTTGCCCATTTCCATTTGCAAGCTAGTTCCAAAGAGTGGCAGAATTTCCAAGTTCCCAAGAGCTTTCATGCTGCAAAATCCTTCTTGATTCCCTAAGGCCAAATCCAAGCAAGGAGACTATTGCCAAGTATCCGGAGAGAGAGGCTTGTCCCATCCCTGACAGGCTTTTCCGAGACATGTTGTGCTGACGACCCGCTAAAGGAGAGTGCTGCGTCAAAGCTATGGTTGTATTCTTCTTTTGACTCTTTAATGATAAGCGACTATCGGTTATGGTTCCACTCTTGTTCTTGATCATGTTCATGAGTTATATCCTCTTTGACTGATATATAGTTGTATGCACTGGATTTTATGCTTGCATTTGTGTTGTTCCTTGCATGTGCAGGTGTCCGATCACGGAGATCGTGAGGATTGTGATCTGCCAGGGCAAAGGAACGGGAGCACCACCTCTTCTATAGACGATAGCGTTGGATTCCAGGTAAGCCTTCCTCGCAAGTCGGTTTATTTACAATTGGAGCACCTTGCTTGTAGCGTTTTTTTTTGATTGTTGCTAGACCCGATACGGGCTAGTAGGGATCGCCTCTGCAGTAGTAGAGGGGATTTTACCTCTCAACAATGGCCTTTCCTTGAATCCTAAGAAAACATTGTTTGGTCTCTAGGAAGGAAAACTCCTAGGCCACATCATCTCAGAATAAGGAATCAAAATAGACCCCAAAAGGATTGAAGGCATATTACAAATTAGCCATCCTAGAAACATTAAGGAGTTACAATATTTCATTGGGAAGATAAAATTTTTGAGGAGGTTCATCCCCAACCTTGTTGAACTCTTGAGGAATATTAAAAACATGCTTAAAAAGGATATATGGGTTAAATGGACCTTGGAAGCTAAACAATCCTTTGAACTGGTCAAACTAGCCCTCACTCAAACACCAGTTTTAATCAGTCCCAATTTTACCAAAGTCCTCTACATTTTCTCATTTGCCTCTAAACATACTGTTGCTGTAGTGTTACTACAAAATAATATGATGGGGAAAGAACAACCCATAGCATTCTTCAGCAAAGCCCTTAGAGATGCTCCTCTAAAATACAACATCATGGAGAAACAAGCTCGTGCCTTGATCAAGGCATTGAAAGACTTTAGAGTTTATATCTTACATTATCATATCATTTCTTTTGTTCCACACTCAGTTGTCAAGGACATTTTAAATCAAGACCCTAATGGTAAAAGGGGAAATTGTATTGCAATTATCTTAGAATATGAATTAGAAATTAGACCCACTAAATTGGTTAAAGGACAAGGGCTTGCAAAACTCATGGTTGAGTCAAATTTCAAAGCCTTAGATATGAATATGGTTGATGTTTTAGAAGAACAAGAAGAATGCACAACTCCCCATGTTGAAGAATAATTTCTAAATTCATCTTGGTATGCTGATATTTTTTATGTGCTTTTATATCTTAATGCTTCTCCTACATTATCAAAGACAAAAGCTAGATTCCTGAAACAAAAAGCTTTGAAATTATGTATTTTAGATGGAATATTATATTGGAAGAATCTTGTTGTTATACTGGTTAAATGTTTGTTTCAGGATGATGTAGGTACTATCATGCATGAACTGCATGAGGGAGAGTGTGGAGGCCATCTTTACTGGAAAACCATAGCCAACAAAATCCCTAGAGCTGGCTACTATTGGCCCACCCTTTTCCTCAACACCCACAAACTAGTCATGACTTGCCATAAATGCCAAATTTTTGATGGCAAGAGAAAACTCTTACCTTTTCCTTTACATCCCATTACTGTTGAAGCTCCTTTTCAACAATGGGGTTTAGACTTCATAGGAGAGATTCACCCCATCTCGTCTGCACAACATAAGTGGATCCTCACTACCACTGATTACTTTACCAAGTGGATAGAAGCCATCCCCTCTAGAAATGCCACCGATTCAGTCACTGTCAAATTTCTTGAGACAAACATCTTTTCTAGATTTGGTTGCTCCAGAAAGATCATCACAGATAATGTTTCTGCCTTTTCATCCAAAATAATCGTTGATTTATGTCATAAATATCACATCACACTAATACATTCCACAACTTATTACCCTCAAGGTAATGGGATAGCTGAGTCCTCTAACAAAATCTTGGTCAATATCATCAAAAAGCTTCTAGAACTGAATCAAAAGGCATGGAATGGCAAGCTAATACATGCACTATGGGCTGATAGACTAGCCACCAAAAAATCAGTCGGTATGTCTCCCTATCAACTAGTGTATGTCATGGATGCCATTTTTCCAACATCCTTAGGAGTTCCAGTGGTAAGACTTCTCCAAGAAGTGCAATTAGAAGAAAATTACATGCAAAGGAGGCTGAACCAAACCATTCATTTGCAGAAGAAAAGAGAATAAGTTTATAACAAGACTCAAGCAGTGCAAGAAAGCATAAAGAAAATATTTCACAGAACAACTAAAGCCAACAATTTCCACATTGGAGACACAGTACTGAAATGGGACTTCAGGAGGGAAGACAAAGGTAAACATGGTAAATTTGAGAATTTGAGGAAAGGTCTTTATCTCATTCAGTCTATTAGAGGTCATAATGCTTTCTTTTCATAAGGGTTGAATGGAGAACAACTTTTCGGAGGTCCTGTGAATGACAGGATGCTCAAACACTATTTCTGTCAAGGGTCCTAATTTTAAAGTTTTTTTTAATTCATTGTACATAAACATTGAATGAGATAAATCACAAAAATACAAAAACATAGAAAGAATGAAAAGAGGGCAGATTTAAAGGGTAAAGCCCCATACCCAAAAAATAGTACTGCTGAAAGTGAGCAACCTTAAATGCCACTGCTGGTTCAAAAAGAAGGTCTTGTTTCAGTCATCTAGCCTAATCATGGCTGAAAAATGGTTCCAATTTATTGTTGATAAGATAGTGAAAGGTAGATGGTCAAATCATTCAAACTTGACTTGTCAAAATATAGATTAGGAAAGAAAGATACTGGTTCCACATGCTTAAAACAGAACCAAAGAGGAAAATAGGGGTGCTTAGCACATGATTGATCACAACCCTCATATTTCCTAAGGTCTTATTTTGTACAAAAATAATATTTGTGTGTAGCTTTTTCTTATGCCACAAACCCATGGTAACTCAAATTACCTAATCCTGATTTAAACCATGCTTTCAATTTCATGTTTATAGCTTAGTGAATGAATCTCGTCAAATAGCTTAATATTGACAGTTGAGTAGTCTAGGTAGAGAATAAAAGAGTTCATTAGCATAATCTTGACTCTTGGAAGAAATAAGATAGAAGTGGATAGTTTGTTTTTCTTTCAAAATAAAAATAATGTCAAGGGTTTGCCAATTCAAGTGCACCTAAGGAAGAAAAAATGTTAGGAAAGTAGGTTGGCTAGGCAGACATGAATTTGATCTAATCATGCTTTTCAGATTTATTAATATCACAAATTCAAAGCAAGCATCAGCTAGTGAAAAGAGGTAACACTCTGCCCAATGTATGAGGCATTGGTCTCCATAAAACTGATGCGAAAATTATAGACACCTCGACAAGACGGCCCTCCTCAAGTGAGACCATTGTTAGTCATCAATAATTTTTGCTTTTTGTAGATGACCAAATTCTTATCCTAGATTTCTAGAAACAAATTTCATAAACATTGTGAGTTCTAGAAATCTCACTACCTTCATTATACTTAGGATAATTTTTTCACTATTTCATCTTCCCATCATGTCAAGCTCGGCTCACACATCCCAGAAAACCCATCATGGGATCATGTCACTCATTTTTTTTATGTTTTGTCACCTTTGGCCTCAATCCTTTGTTTTGTTTTTCCTAACCCCTCCACTGCTACCTAGGGCCACCAATCAACCATCTATCTTATATCTCCAAAAATGCCTCAAGCATTGATGGTCTCAAAACTATCTTGGTAGGCTCTTTAGATAAATCAAGAACTTTGGATTTTGGATCTTCAATACATCAATCTGTCAAAAATCTTTGTTTTACACTTGATGACCTCAAAGCCAAGTTTTTAGTCAAAGGCCAAATCCAAAGAACCTTCCACTAGGTCACCTAGGGTTTTCATAGGTCATAGGGTTGACTTGGTGTTCTAAACTCTATGTTTTTCCTATGTAAAGAGGCTGCGCTCAAAGAAAATAACGTCAAGAAACTTTTTCCAAAACTGATTAAAAACTCATTCAAGGAAGACCTCCTTGGCCGAAGCACAAATTTTGCAAGGGATAGCTGCCCTTGTTCACATTTTTGCAAAAGTGATCAAGATGGCCATCAGTCTAAAAAGAGGTAAGGTAATAGGATGAATCCTCACAAGAAGACATCCACAGCAAAACGAAAGGCAACAGGCCTATGTTGAAAGAGAATCAGGGTTTTTGTGATTGATTGACAAGACAGTGTTGCCAAGCAAAGAACCATCATAAAGACCACCAAGACAAAAGGCAAAGCAACACAGCCAAGAACACATTGAAGATTTTCAGAAATAATGAATGAACTTAAAGGGCTATAGAGAACTTAGAAGAAAACACTGATTATTCTTCTCTAACAGCCCTAAAACCTAAGATTTTGAAAATATAGACAGAACAGGTCAAAAGAAGATGATAAGTCCTCCTTCATAACATCAGAGGGTACTCAAAGGATTTTCAAGGTGGCTGTTAGGGTTTGTTAAAAAATAGCACTACTTCACTGCACCAAAGGGAAAGATGGTAAAGAATATCAGTATGAGGGAGCCCTAGCTTTCAAAGGTATAGTCAAAGGTCTTCAAAATGGTCAAGACAAAGAAAGCATGAGGTAAAGTGCCTTGGGAGGAAATCATGCTGAGCATAAGTAATTATTGAGAAAGTGAGATGTCAAACTCCAAAAGGGACTAAAAGACCAAAAACCCAGTGTTGTAGGCACCTGCAGAAAATCTGAAGTGGCCAAGGTAACACATGGCATGATATGGTTGCTTAAAACTCTTTGTCAAAACAAATATTTTACTGCCTAAAAAATTAGTAAGGAGGTAACGGGACATGTTTTAGGTCACCTGCAACCAAAAATACCAAAAAGGGATAAGAATATTATTTTCAGTTTGTCAAAATCATGCCAAAAAAAGTTTGAATAAGTGCCCAGGCTTTCAAAGGTAATGTTATCACCCTATTAATTCTCAAGTTGTGGGATGGGGAGAATTTTGTAGTTAAGAACACCAGGGTAACCAAGAACCTCTTTGGGAATTTAGGATCTGAGATACGGAAGGAAGTCTCCTAAGATTTAGCTTTTTTTAGGTAAAATGGCTTTAGGCTAGCTAGAGAGAGCAATAGGACTGATTTTGAAGTAATGATAGGAATAAAGTATTTCAAAACCTAAACAGAGGATCTACCAAAACTTTGGGCAATGAGTCAACTCTCTAAGCACGAGCTAGGAAATAAGGCTTAGAGATGCAAATGTGTTAAGGGCAAGATAGGTGACCTTCTAAGGTTTTGTATAGGCTTGATTTGATGGACTGGGCGAGATCTGAGCAAAAGGGCACTTAAGAATCCTTAAGCTACAGATAATAAGATTGAAGAAGGGGATCTAACTGGGACCTAGAGCAATTAAGAATTCTATGGTTCGGTTATCAAGTAGAAAACATCAAAATGCCAACAAGTTTAAAATAGGGAGCTTATTATCACTAATCCTGTTTAATTTCTCCTTAATTGATCATTACAGAATAGAAATACATAATATGAATGAATGTAAACTTTAAAAGAAATACACTGAAAACAGGAAAAAACAAGACTTATCTTGTCACCACTAGAATCCTTAGCTATGATGTCTGTAATCTCGTTTCCAGTCTGCTGCTTCGCTAATTGACTCACCAACTTCGATATGTCCAGCAAAAAAGACTATAGTTGTCTTGAGAAATTTTATTCACACTGAATACCTCAAATTATGAAGTATTTATACATAAAATTGTTTACAAAATATCTCAGAAATTGAGATAATGTTTTAATAAAAATAGGAAAGAAAACATAATAAGAGGGACAACTGCAAAACAGTTTGCAAGCTGTTCCATTTTACAAGCGAAAATAGAACTGATTATTCTAATTTAAACTGATTGTTGATGTGCTGTGAGCTTTGCTGGCAATAGATACATTTTCTCGTGGATGATAGCTTGTGGAGTACTCTTTCTTTTTCATCTTCTGATCTGATACTCTTTATCTCTGCTTTTGACTGTTTCACTGCTGTAATAAAAAATGACCAGTAGTAACAATTTGATTTAACTGATACACTTTAACCCTGATACACTTTGACACTGATTTTTTCACCATAAGGTAAAAGTAAAATATGAGCTTCCAAGTAATTTTTATATTAAATTCACAGCAGATCTGTGAATTCTTGTCAATGTTCTTCAGTGGGAATCTTCATATTCTTCAGCTTCCTGTAACTTTCATCAGCTTCAGTGTATTTGGCAAAGTTAGGCTTTACAGTGAACATATGCTTAATTTCATTTTCCAAAAAGAATAGATTTTCAAAATACTGAAGAAGTAATTTGCCACTTGGTGATCCTTGTGGCAGTGGTTGTTTGGCTTGCTCTTTTACATGAGTTCTGATTTTTAGATCATAATCTTTCTATGGCATCAACTTGTCATTCAATGCATGAATGTTTGGCAAACCTGCTTCTGATAATATTTTGTATTTGGCCCAAAATCTTGAGATGGCCAATTTCATGTCTTTACACCGGTCTTCCAAGTTATTCATCATGTTCCTTTTATTCAGGACTTTCTTGATTTGTAGGATGGCCTCTGTCCTATCAGTAATTTTCAACTCTTCTAACTCCTCCCTATTTTTGCTGTTCAAAAAGGCTATGAGTTGAATTGTTTGAGCTGTCTTATTTTCAATCTCTCTCTTAGTTTTGTCAATTTCTGCATTAGCAGCCTGTAGTAACTCTTTTTGCTCATAAATTATTTGAATTGAAGGCCATTGAGAGTGAATGTCTTCAATGATTTTTGTCCATAAATGATTTTTAATATATGCAACCTGATCAGTTAGATTCACCTGTGCTTGAAGAATTCTCACCTATTCTTGTAGTCTATCTGCCCTATGTTCATGCCCTTTGGAAGTAATCAAGGCATCTCTTTTGGAAGATTCTAGATTTTTAATAGTGCCTTTCAAATTAAGTATTTCTTTCTCTTTAATTGACATGTCTTCCATGGCTCTGATTACGGCAGCTTTGTCTTGTATTGTATTTACCTGTGAAGTTGAGGAAGAAGAAGTAGAGATTTCATGAGAAGTTAGTGGCACTGCAGTGGCCAGTACCTCTTGTGGCGCCAAGTGTTCTGCTAATGTGGATGGAACAGCTGTACTTACAGTAGGGATTACTGTAGGAATGTGAACCTGTTGAGTTTTCTTTAGGTTTTCATTTTCTCTTATGGAAGCTTCCAATTGACTTTCCATTTCTTTTATTTGGGTAGTCATCTTAAGAACAAGTTGTTTGAGTTCATCATTTTCAGTTTTCTGCTGAAGAATTTCCTTTGCTTGAGGATTTTCACTTTGGGGCAACTTTAGCTATTTTATGAGGGCAGCTATATCCTCATTTCTCTGTTTAATCAAAGTCTTTGCAATCTCCATGTTAGCAGGATCAGCTCCTGCTTCAATCACCAAATCTTCTAATGCTTTGATTCTCAAATTGTTGGCATATAGTGAGGCTTTGTCCAATTTCATTTGATTACGAAGGTTGAGTACTGTTTTCTCGAGCCTAAAAGATTTCATAGTTTTACTGACAATTTTAGAATATAGAATTTCAGTATTGCTCCTAAGAAATTCTATTTGATCCAATTCATGAATAGCATCTACATCAACTTCAAGATCTGTTTTTGAATAATCTGCTACTGATTTTGGATTAGCCACTGTAGGCTTCAAAAATGACATTACTAATTTATTAGAAGAATAATCGAAGGTTGAAAGAAGTCTGTCCTTGTTTCCAGGCTTTTCCTTAAGGAATCTAGAATATGCTTGATTCTTGATTTCTTGATTTTTCTCTTTGATCTGTCTGAACCTGATTTGAATTTCTGACTCTGTGTCGTCAAGTTCCTTAGAAGAAGAAGGCATATCAATGTTTGTTTGACTATCTACCATGACTGTATCCTTTTGTTGTGTTTTAATTTTGACATTTTGAAGCTCTTTAAGTGTTTCAGTTACTATTCTTGTAGCTTCATCATTAGTTTCATTATCTTCAATATTAACAGCTTTATTCCTTTCTTCATCTGTCAATTTATTTTTCTTGCTATAAGAAATTCTGAATCTTTTATCCTGAATAGTTTCAGCTATGAAACTATCTCCTTCTCTGCTCCTTTTATGTACACTTTTAGTTTCTTTGCTCACTGTAGCCACTTGTGTTTGTTCAACCTGTTTATCCTTTCCATTTTTTCTCTGTATTTCCTGTGAATCATCATCAATTAGAGTGTTGGGCTCCCATTCAAGTTTGTTAGCATACTTTTCAATATGGGGCTTGGAATCATGCAAGAAGACAGGCAACTTGCATTTCATTCTCAGTGTGCTTAAAATACCTTGTGGATCATAATTCCACATGAAACTATATGGGAATTTGTACTCTTTCAATTTCACATTGATTTCATTGACTGCTTCTCTATTATTTACAATAAATGGCCCAATTTGATTCTTTAGTTTAAACTGAGTCTTTTTCCTGGAAGCTATGAAATTAATTTCATCTGCATTCAATAACTGCCTCAAATATTCCAATGCAAATATCCTTGTTGTAACAAATCTTGGTAGTTTATATGGGGCCAGGAGTGCACCATATACTCTTATTTCTGTGTAACTTTTATATAAATACCAGTCCCCTGTTTTACAGCTCTCAGATAGCTGTAGAATTCTCTGTCTCTTCATTGATTCTAGGGGTCTGCTCTTTGTTCAACAGATTCATAGCAGGCACTAAAAATAGATCATTGAAATCTGCAAAGCTATATTCTCTATTCCATTTTCTTAGAATTGATAACCAAAACACAACTGAAAGAACATTTCCCTCTGGATCCACTTTCTGAAATTCAATGGGGAACTTATCGGCTTGATAATACAAAAAGAGGTGAAGCAGATATGATGTGTATCTGAAGACTCCTTCTGACAATCTTGACAATTGATAGTGCATGTTTTCTGCAATGAATTTAGCAAAATTGTACACTATGGAAGGGGACTGGCCAGGACTCAGAGTTGATAAAAAACCTAATATAGCCACATCTGTGAATTCATCACTAGTGTATCCTAATATGAATGATAGCATGGAGACTATTTGCCTGGTTTCATTTGGGAAGTCAAAGGTATCAAATGGAGGATTAAGCATGAGAATATCAACTTGCTTAGGACAAAAAGTCTAGAAGACTTTGAATTTAGAAGCAAATTCAAGTTCTAGGTAATTTTGAGTCAACTCTTTTATGAACAATGAAGCAGCATTGGAGTCAGGATTCAGTTGCAGCATAGAATTTATTGACTCTTCATTGATGTAAAACAAGACTTCTCTATCTTTGTTTACAATGCATCTTTGGTCTAGAAGATAAAAGGATTGACATAATCTGACAAAATCAGGGGATGGATGAGTTTGAGGAACAATGCATTTTGGCAAATTGGACTCCCAGACTGGAATATCTTTGTCACCTTTTTCTACAGATTTGCCAAAGCACCAATTATAAACATCAAGTAAGTTAAATTCTACAGTCGGGTCCAGGATTCTATAATTGATTGTTGGGGCCCGCTTTTTTTATTAAGTTTTGAAAGGCCTTGATCCTTGGGAGTTCACCGTACCCGGTATCCAGTCACATCCCTTCGCTTTTCAGAAGATGCGTCACTAAAGGAACGACTCCAGGAGCTGCAGGAGCTTGATGAGGCTCGATTTCTTGCGGAATTCCACCAGAAGGTGCAGAAGGCCAGACAGAAAGCATGGCACGACCGCCACATTAAAACTAAAGCTTTCCAAGTTGGCGGAAAGGTTCTTTTATATGACAGCCAGTTCCAGAAGTTTCCAGGCAAGCTCCAGATGCACTGGTTGGGATCGTACTTTGTTGTTGAAATCCGCGACTCCGGAGCCGTCCGATTGGCACAGTTGGACGGCACAGTTCTTCCCGGATGGGTGAATGGCGCACGCCTGAAGCCCTACCAGGAGTAGGCACTTCTCCTTTTCCATTAATAACTCTCGCAACCGAGAGCACCCGTAGAGTAGCATAGTTGAATAATTCTCCCGCAACCGGGATGAGCGTAGTTAGCCTTTTCTATTCCTTTGCAGTCAGTCAAATAAACCGTCAGTTGCGGTCTACATACCGCAACCGACCATGGTCGGAGCGGGCCAGTCCAACGTGTCGCAACGCCAGTCCAGCATGGCGGCGCGCCAATCCAGCATGACGTCGCTCCCAGTCCAGCGTGTCCTGCACGTAGGTTCTGTCCTCGTGCCAGTGTCAGTCCAGGTCATAACCGTCAGTCATCTCGTCAGTCCGTAGGATAGCTCGGACCCAGTCATAAATTCCCTTAATAGACGATAATCATTCGTAATCATTTACCATCAGCCGCGATTCTCTCCCGCCGTCGAGACTAGCCCATCTTCCAATGCGCCGTCGGCAAGCGTCGGATGCTGCAGGGCACACGTTGATCGCACGTTATCGCCGAGGCAAAATATTAGCAGAATTAAATGCGATTATGAAGTCTCACTTGACCCGCGCGTGCCGGCGCGGTGGCTAATTTGCATGAAGGCTGTCGACGCAGGGATGACGGACACTCAGTTTGGAAATTTCAGCGACTCCCGAGCACTTGCAGCCTCAGAGCACTCAGAACTTAGCAGGAAGCTCCAGACGAATCGTCCAGGTCTATCAGAGACGCGCCAAGATGCCGAGAGTTGTTCTCTCCGTTCCGGAACCAGTGTTGGATCACAGAATTCACCGGCTCGAATTATCACTGGTCGGCAAGTACGACAATGCACCCTGCATGGACGCCAACTTGTCCGACCCGGCTGAGTTTCCCCATCTGCATTGGCAGACGTTCATGGAACACCACTACACACCGGGGAGCAGCTCTAACAGTCGGATGAAGGACGAATTCCGGGGTCTCCAACAGTCGATGTTGATGAATTTACGCAGTCTCCCTGTCTTCGGCACCACCGGACCAGTTCTGCAATGCACCCGGTTCCTCCTCAGTCGGGTGCAGAACGGGTCCCTGTGGTTGAACGAGGAGATTCCAATCCATGCAGCAGATATTAGCCGGCTTACAGGGTTATGTCAATCTGGGGCAGATGTTTCCTCTGCGGGGCAGACGGCCTCCAAGCGCGCCCGGAAATCGGCCGAGGCGGACCTATACACCAAATATGGTACTCGCCGAGGTGGCAAGGGTGCCAAGATCGATTTGATCAATGTACCAGAAATCCGGTTTGCTTGCTATCTGATAGCGAGCAAGACCATGCACCATTACACCAAGGGCGAGTGCACATTGGACACCATTTCTATTGTGGAGCACTGCGTCAAGGGGGCCCGATTGAATTGGAGCGCGTTCGTGCTGAAGGAACTCTTCGCGGCCTGCGAAGACAATTACAGACGGACCACCAGTTTTATCTACGGCTACTTGCTCCTAGCCTTCGCCATGTGGAAATGGCATGGTCCTCCGATACGGACACCAGCGGAACTCAACGGGGGCCAACCGTTCGCGATGCGATACTCCCCCTGGCAGGTGTCCACGGCCCCCAGCAGCAAGCAGGTGAACGCGGAGGCGTTCCGCGAATGGTACGGGATGATGGTCGATGTGGTGGCCTCTCAGCAGCGGGTACCCCAGAACCTGCTGGATGAATACAGCGAACAGGTGTGGTTTGGCGTCAGCCATAATCACACTTTCATCCGGCCGGCTTGTGTCCCGCACCACACATTTCACATGGCGCCCTTGCGGTTTCAGTTGACCGACAGTATCTTTCACAAAGAGGTTTTAACATGGCCGGGGGTCGTTCGGCACGTTCAGGATGGAGTAATCCGATATAACTTTGATGGGATGCGGGCGGCCCAGCAGCCTGCCGCGACCAGTGCCGGGGAATCTTCCACAGTCGCGGTAGCGATAACCACAGAGGCCGCCGGGAGCGCAGCGACCCTGCCCGAGGCACTGGTCCCCATTGTGGAGCATATGAATGACCAAGTCCGGAGACTCAATGTGGCCACCCAGGTTGTTTCTAGTAGCGCCCCTATATTTCCTTCCTTTAATGAATTTCTTCTTAACCGGTCACTTGGTCTCTCCACCACTGCTTCCCTCACTTCCCCAATTCCCACTTCCCTGTTCACTTCTGCCACCCCCATCATCACGACAATGGGTGAACCGGGCCCCGAACCCGATTCCTCTGGGCCACCCCCATCCAAGCGGGCCCGTACTACAGATCCCGTGGTGGACCTTATGGAGGATGATCCACCGTCACGCCGCCCACAGCTACCTTGATCCCGGAGGAACCGCTGATTGACCCAGCAGATTTCCTCAACCTTCGTTTCCCTCCCTCCTCGGTCACTCCATCCACTGCCCCCTCCACCAGCAGACCACACGCCACTTCCTCCAATCCGTCCACTTCCTCAGCCACTGTGTCCGATTCCTTGATCCGGGACCTATTCGGCGGTGACCACGGGGCGGAGGTCACCTCCAGTACTGCCGCGGTGGTACCCCCTGTTGACCCCGCCCACGTCCCGGGAGCCCATTGCCACTATGTTTGTTCGTTGAACCCAGAGTTGGGGTTGATTGACAGGCCCGCTACGGCACCAACCACCGAGTGTCCCTGCGAGCGTGTGGCCATTTCGGTTGTACGGCGGGCCAGGGTCCACCTTCCAGGCCTTCGGTACGGCCAGCGGCCATAGGACCATCTTCACGGGAGCAGACCGCACGGCGGGTGCCCGCGCGCAACCCAGTGCGGAACAAGCGAGTCCAGCCGGTTATTTACCATCGTCAGTGGCCGTGACCAGCAGTCCTCTGGGAGCTGCAACCCCGATGCCCAGAAACGGGGAACCAGATCACGACGCTTACTGAACAGCGCAATCATCTACTGCAGGAGAAGGCCTACCTCCAGGAACAGGCCAACATTGTTAATCAGGCGCTTTCCAGCGTATGGCCAGAGGCACGGGCTCACAATGCCCCACTCCCTGCTCGCATAGAAGAGGACAGCATAGCTTTACAGGCTCGCCAGCTCGGGGACATCTTCACCACCATTTGCAGAGAGAACCAGGAATTACAAGCGGCGTTGGCCGCACGGCCTACCCTCCCAGATCCACCCGCTGATTATTCAAGACAGGTAACTGCCAAACAGGCACAGGCAGTCAATCTACAAGAGACTCTCCATTCCACGACAGCAGCGGCTTCGGCCCTTTTACGCAGCTTACAGGAGTGCTCCCTCGCATTGACAGTCAGAATGCAGCCCATTGCTGCCCAACTACAGCAAATCTCCACCCAAATTCGGGCGACCACGGACCCGGCACGATTAGATCAGCTCTACGCTCAGTCGGACGAGCTGGAACTCCAAATGCAGAAGACCGAGGCCGAATCAGCAGCGACTAAGCGCACTCTCCGGGAGATGCGGCCGCCCCTTCGTACCCATGCCGAGGCGATGCATCAGCTGGACGCCACTGCCGCGTCCCAACTCGCCACACTGTTCGGGGCTGCCCCGACGCCCATCGACGAAGCCGCAGCCAACCGAATTGCCCAAGATGCTGACCTGCTTATGCAGGAATGGCAACAAGCAGTGGCAACTTTCATAGAGCTTCGAGATTCAGCACTCCGCCGGGTCCCGGAGTTGGGGCCCTTGTTTGAACCAGCAGGTGGCGGAGTACAACAGGAAAGGGCAGCAGGAGAAGGAACAGCAGAGCAGGGTACAGAGGCCAGCGAAGGTATGGAAATAGAGACTGTCATTTGCGATTGACTCGCAGATGAGTCAAAGGATTGTGGTCGGGGCCTGTTGGGGCCCTTGTTTTTTATTAAGTTTTGAATTTTCGGCCAAGACATTTTGAACTAGGACTCTTTTTGAGTTGCGGAAGGAACACACATAGCTAACGCGACTACGCCGCAGCGACCAGGAGTTGCGGAGCTACCAAGGCGGCACAGAAGCAATTGATAACTGGAGATTAGATAGAGATAAGTACAGATGGAAGAAATACAGCAGAAAACAGGAAGTGAAACATGCAGAAATCAGAAGAGAAGTCGGGAAAAGCCAGAGCAAAGACACAGTGAAGCCGCCAGTCGCGACGAGCAGGTGAATAAAAGGCGATCACCCGGCCGAAGGAAGAGAGTTGGAAGATTGGTTGCTGCTGTTAGTTTTGTTGAGGGATAGTTGGATGTGGAAGCAGCCGCGAAAGATTCAGACCTATTCTCTCCATGGGTTCCCACTCTCCATGTTCGTCCTTTCTGTTATCAGACCCATCTGTATCTGATTTGTGAGTTATCAGAGAAGAAAGCTATGTAATCTTGTATTTGGCCGGAACCATAATATAAGGAAGGATTGTTGTCTCTATGCTTTGTTTATGTGTTGTGATATGTTTGCACCACTTTAAAAATTTTAAGTTGCAACTGACTGAATACCTGATTAATACTCTTGCATGTGCAATCTGGTATGTAATGAATGCTCTTTCTTTCTGTGGTTGCGGGTTTATTCCTCGTCTGTGATTTCTTCCCCTTTCCCATGTGGTCGCGGCACGCCTCAGGTGAGACGCTCTTCTCTTCCAGAGCAGGGTGAAAATGCCGGCGTGTTACTAGACTACACCGGATCCTTATTGGCCCCAACCCTTTGAACCTGGGTCTTGCCCGCGAGACCTTATTTTTCGCCAACAAATGGTTCCGTTGCCGGGACCTGCATGCTCTGAGGGGATCTAGATCATGGTCTCGAGGATCTTTGAAGGAGCAATACGGCGATGGTGGGATGATCATCTTGACCATTTCTTTACTCAGCAGGCGGAGCTGATCAAGAAAAAGGAGGCGGCGGTCAGGGAGCTTGTTCTTTTCTCTGACTCAGCTAGCGATACGTACGAAATTTTCTGGGGAAGGTTTCCCACAGATCTTTACAACTGGTTGCGGAGGTTACGAGCGAAGGCGCCCCGGGACGGCTTGCGGAAGATAAACCGCAGGTGGGCGCACGAAGATCTGGTAGCGCTGCATCGGGTAGAGACTGAACTAACCCGCGCAGTGGATTTTTGGGTAAGGACCACGTTAGAAGGCTACGTTGTCGAATTTTCCGCCGAGTGCTACCAGTCCTTCTCGAAGGCCGAGGCTGTTTTTCACTCGGGGCCGAGGGGAAAGCTGTTGAAGGAGATTCCGCTGTGGATCAAAGCCCTGATGGTGGACGAGGGATTGATTGATTTCCACAAAATGAGTATGGAAGCGTAAACCACCCGTACTGGGGGAAGGATCGAGGGGACCGATGCCGTGTAGACTGTAAGAGTGGGGAGCGGGGGATGGACGTTGAGGCCGCATGCAAGTTGCGGGAGTTACGTGCGCATCGGCGGGCACAGATCGCCGATAGGTGGCGAAGAAGGGTGATGAGAGATTTGAAGAGAAGGGAGATCGAGAAGAAGAACCAGAAGGAGGCGCCTCCGAAGACAAGAACCATGGGTTTGGATACCCGGACAGGAGACGGGACAGCCACAGACGTACAGTGGGTGCATGGGAGCCCGATGATGCGAGAAAGAGCAGAAACGACTAGCAAGGATAAGGGAAAGATGCAGCCCGAAGAAAGTTCCGATGATGAATGGTACGACGTAATGCAGCAGATGTTTCAGGATCAGACGGCACCCACCCCTCCAGGCAGCCCTACGTCACACCGTCCGCACGGCCAGGATCCCGACCTTCCCCTGGTACTTTATCAACCTTTAAGAAATATTTTTGTTCAGTTACAAGCATTAAGTCAGTTATCTAGTAGTTCAGCGGTGCCGGTAACGCCCAGTAGCAGCAGCGTTACGAGTAGTAGTTTTTTTTCCTAGCGGGACCGTTACGCAACCAGGACCCGGAGGTTTTATCTTGGTTAATTCGCCGCCAGTATACATGGCTGGATCTTTCACCCGGTACCCAGAGTTCTCTGGCCGGGGAAACGACGACGTAGAACAACACTGGTATTTGTGCGAAGCCATCTGGAGGGCTCGACAGACACCGGATGCAGGGAAGTTGATAGAGTTTCAAACCACGCTCAGAGAGAGAGCTCTGCGGTGGTTCATCAAGTGGTCTGAGGCGCACCCTAATCCTGTAATTGCGGACGTAAAGCGGGATTTTTTCCGCGAATTCAAGCTCCCCCAGACGGACCAGCAGGGTCTGTCCGAGCTATGGGAAATTAAGCAGAAGGAAGGCGAAACGGCATGGGAGTTGATGCGGCGATTCAAGGACGCGATCGGGAAACTGAGCTACCCGATCGATCCAAACCACCAGAGGGACTGGTTCATCAAGGCTCTGCTCCCCTTGACACGAACCCCTCTCACTCAGCAGAAGATTGATAATCTGCAGGATGCTCTGGAGCAGGCCATGAAGATTGAAGCCATGGCGGGATACCCGCAGGAATATAGGGGAGGGCTGGTCCTGCAAGACCCTTCGCTGATAGGGTTGCAACACCAGATCGCCAGCTTGACTGAAAAGCTTAAGGAAATTCAGCCAGCGAGACCAGCGCGACCGAATGTTTGGTGTACTCACTTCCTGGTCGAGGGACATGTCGCAACCAAATGCCCTCGGTTGCGCAGCACCGGAGTTGGACCCTCAGTTGCAGCAATTCAGGGGGGGCCACCACCAGGGGGTGGCGCGGCGATGAACCCGCAGGGAATATACCAGCCGCAACAGACCTTCGCGGGGTTCCCACCGCAACCGGGGCCCACCACCACAGAGTACTGTGAAATTTGCCGAACGATAGGGCATCCTCCTCGGATGTGCCCGATATTACAGAAGTACTCTACGGTGCCGAATAATGTATACTGTGAATTCTGTGTGTCCACGACGCACAACACGGAGCAGTGCAGGGTGCTTGACGCTCTTGCGGATCGACTGGATAGTCCCTCGTACAGGGTGAACGAGGCTGCGAGGGGAAGAGGTGGCGGCATGCGGGGAGGCCGAACAGGAGGACGCGGGCCGGTAAAATGCTACAACTGTGACCAGGAGGGTCATGTAGCTCGAGAATGTCCCCTTCCGCGACGACCCTGGTGTTCCCAGTGCCGGGTCAACGCCCACGCCACTGAAGACTGCCGAGAACTCATAAAGAAGTGGGAAGAGCGGGCGCGGCAGAGGGCCACGAATCTGATAGGCTCAGAACCGCGAGGGATCGCAACCCCTGACATGCAGAATGTTGCGATAATAACGAGAGGCGGAAAAAAGACTGGCGAGGATGCCCATGAAAAGGAGCCAGCGCGAGTAGTGCGGCCGGCATCCCCAAAGAAGTTGATTAGGCCCGAAGTGCAGAAGAAGTACTTTCAGGAGGCGGTTGAGGCATTCGCCCAGTTGCGGAAAGAAGGGGGGTTGGAGGAGCCCCAGCGGCCGGAAACCGGTGTTCAGAACGCCGCAGATGCGGTAGTTGCGGATTGGCTCCGGCTGTTTCTCAGGATTGTTGATGACGCCGGGCTGCGGCAGCAGCTCAGACAGGTGTTGGACGGAGCGCTCCAGGGACACGCAGAACCCAGGAACTTGGTAGATACTACGCCTCAATACGTGCAACGGGTCAAGCGGAACAAGCAACGAACGGGCAAAGAATTTCGGCTTAACACGCAGATCGCAGGATTCCAAATCAGCGACACGATGTTGGACCTGGGGTCCGACGTCAACATATTGCCACGAAAGACATGGGAGGCTCTTGGAAAGCCCCGGCTCGCCTATTCCCCAATCCACCTCAGGATGGCGAACCAATACTGTATTTTGCCAATCGGCCGACTGGAGGGGGTCGAGGTTGACGTTGCGGGGGTGAAGACATACACCGACTTCGAGGTTATTGACATCATGGGTGATAAGGACCCCTATCCTGCTCTACTTGGCATCGATTGGGCTTTTGAGAATTACGCGATCATCGACCTCAAGAAGGAGCTGATGATTTTTGAGGATGGGGAGGTACGGGTGACTCAGCCTCTCGACCCGTATCAGGGTCCGCAATACACAGAACCGGTGGATAGTCGGGAGGATGCTCAGATAATGGATCATCTCTATCAGATGACTGCAGGAAGGCGCGACGATTATATCAACCCGACCGCAACAGGGTCTATCAGTTGGCGGAGTGTGCAGAGCTCGGAGCTTGGTTCCGAGCTCGCGTGGGAAGATTGGCAACAAGGGGGTTATGAGACCACCACGCGGAGATGTGCCGCCATCGCTCAGGTCCGATGGGTGGGAACCGAGATCCGCGGGTACCCCACACTATCAAACATGCAATCGGTAAATACTTTTATTACCAAGGTGGAAGATCGGGTCCCAGAAGAATGCCGGATACCACTGTTGGATGTGGCCTTGAATTCCACCTCGGGACGATGGTGGAACAATCACCGCAACACTCTGTTGCGATGGGAGCTGGTGGCGGATGCACTACGGGCACGCTTCAAAGAGGATGAAGGGCCACGCATTACACTTAAACACCATGGCGATTCAGACCCGCGACAGCACTTGCGGGCGTGCGAGGAACAGTGGCGCAGCGCCAGGTACCCTGAGGAGTTGTGGGTCCACAGATTTATCCACTCCCTGGGTACAATCCCCCAGGCTTGGTACCTAGAGGAAGAGCGGAAACGGGGAACCCGATCTTGGCGAGCAGTCGCGGAGAAGTTCGTCCAGAGTTTCTCGTTCGAAGGGGAGACGGCACAGGAATCTCAGGCCCTACAAGCCGTCAAGGAGGTTCTGTTCTTCTGCCATCCCGAGCCCGATGAGGGCCCGGTGGAGTCACGCTCAGGGATCAAGAGCGAAGTGGTTTGCCAACGGGTTGACGGCGAACCAGGGGACGACAGTTTGGAGGACCTGAGGCATCTCTATTTCGACGAGAAGGAGGGTGAGCGGAGTGTCCGTGACGAGCCGACGACAGAAGGAGTCCATTTGCAGCCCTTAAAAACAAAGAAGTTGAACATTGGCACGGAGGAGAAACCTAAGCTGGCAACAGTAGGTGATTACTGGGATGCGGAGGCGACCAGGGAAATTTTCAGCCTCCTCCGGGAGTATGAAGATCTATTTCCGTCATCAGTTGCGGACCTGAAGGGGATCAAAGGGGATTTGGGTGAGATGCGCATCACACTGAAACTAGGAGCCAGGTCGGTCAAGCACCGACCCTACCGGTTGAATCCACGCATCAAGGAGAAGGTAAAGATGGAGATCGATAAAATGCTGGCTGCAGGTCTCATCTTTCCTGTAGAGGAAGCTGAGTGGGTAAGTCCCATTGTCATCCAGAACAAGAAGGATAAAGCGGAAATTCGGGTCTGCGTAGATTACCGGAGTTTGAATAATGCTTGTATTCACGATCCGTTTCCCACTCCCTTCAGCGACGAAGTACTAGATCATGTCGCGAGAAACGAAGCTTACTCTTTCACGGATGGGTTTTCGGGCTACCATCAGGTGCGCATCGCTGAAGAGGACAAGGCAAAGACAACATTCACAACCGAGTGGGGATCATTCGCATACCATGTCATGCCGTTTGGACTGAAGAACGCGCCAGCCGTGTTTTCCCGGATTGTTATTGCTGCTTTCCGGGAGTATATTCACAAATTCTTGGAAGTCTATATGGATGATTGGACCGTTTACAGCCTGCTGAAGAAACACGCCTCCCTGTTGCGTGTTATGTTCGATCGGTGTCGCCAGCTGCAGATTTCCTTGAATTTGAAGAAATGTATTTTTGCAGTACCATTCGGCACACTCTTGGGTCACGTGGTGTGTAAGCAAGGGGTCTGCGTTGATCCTGCCAAGGTCGCGGTTATTGTCCACATGGAGGCCCCCGAGAACGTGAAGCAGTTGCGAGCTTTGCTCGGGCACACTGGATACTACAGGCGTTTTATCCGCAACTACGCCAAAATCACTGCCCCTTTGGAGAAATTGTTGCGGAAGTCAGAAGCCTTTGAGTGGACGGCAGAGTGCAGGAAGGCACTCGACACGTTGAAAGAGAGATTGGCGACGGCACCCATACTGGTCCATCCGAACGGGGATAAGCAGTTCCATGTGCACATTGATGCGTCCGGGATTGCACTTGGCGCTGTATTAGCGCAGCCCGGGGAAACGATAGTTGACCACCCGGTATACTTCGCAAGCCGACGCCTATCTAATGCGGAGAAGAATTACACCACGACCGAGCGGGAGGCGCTGGCAATGGTGTACTCGCTCCAGAAGTTCCGTCACTACCTTCTGGGCGGTAAGTTTACATTTTTCACGGACCATTCGGCCTTAAAATATCTGGTCAATAAGCCTGTGTTGGAAGGAAGGATCTGTCGATGGCTTCTCCTCTTTCAGGAGTTCACGTTCGATGTAATTGTCAAACCGGGCCGACTGAATGTTGGGCCTGATCATTTATCCAGATTAGAGTCGGGGGAGAACGACGGTCCGTTGGACGATCAGCTCCCGGATGCTGATCTATTTCGAGTGGAAGTGGTCCCAGACTACCTGGCTGACATTGCCACGTATCTGACCACGGGACAGTGCCCCAAGGATTACACGCCGCTTCAGAAGCGTCACTTGGTTGTCCGTGCGGCGGATTATCAATTGATCGCAGGGCAGCTGTACAAACTGGGCCTGGATGAGGTGCTGCGCAGGTGTGTTCTTGACCATGAACGGGAAGCAGTGATGTGGGAATGTCACAGCGGAGTTGCAGGAGGACACGTGGGGGCTAAACCCACCGCAAGGAAGGTACTTCAAGCTGGTCTATGGTGGCCGACGGTGCATGCAGATTGTAAGGCCTACGTGAAACGTTGCGATATTTGTCAGAGGACGGGACGGCCTTCGCACAGAGATGAGCTTCCACTACACCCAGTGCATGTGCTGCGGCCCTTTGAGAAATGGGCTGTTGATTTTGTCGGCCCCATTGCACCCATCGCTCGCCATTCCAAAGCCCGGTACATCATCACCGCGACAGATTACCTCACGCGATGGGCGGAAGCAGCTGCGGTCCGCGACTGCTCGGCCGAGACCGCCGCTGGGTTCATCTTTGAAAACATCATCAGCCGCTTTGGCTGCCCACGCAGCCTGACCAGTGATCAAGGCACGCATTTCATCAATGCCACGGTCAAGTCGCTACTAGACACATTTATGATCCAGCATCATAAAAGTAGCCCATACCATCCGCAGGCCAATGGTATAGTAGAAGCCTTCAATAAGATTCTTGAAAAGGGCCTGACGAAGATTTGCAATGCTCAACGGGATGATTGGGACGAGCGGCTACCGGCAACGTTGTGGGCTTATCGGACCACGGTAAAACATTTAACAAACCAGACGCCATTTCAGCTGGTGTACGGCCGGGAAGCTGTGATCCCCGCCGAGTTCACCGTACCCAGCCTTCTGATCGCAACATCCCTTCGCTTTTCAGAAGATGCGTCACTAAAGGAACGACTCCAGGAGCTGCAGGAGCTTGATGAGGCTCGATTTCTTGCGGAATTCCACCAGAAGGTGCAGAAGGCCAGACAGAAAGCATGGCACGACCGCCACATTAAAACTAAAGCTTTCCAAGTTGGCGGCAAGGTTCTTTTATATGACAGCCGGTTCCAGAAGTTTCCAGGCAAGCTCCAGATGCACTGGTTGGGACCGTACTTTGTTATTGAAATCCGCGACTCCGGAGCCGTCCAATTGGCACAGTTGGACGACACAGTTCTTCCCGGATGGGTGAATGGCGCACGCCTGAAGCCCTACCAGGAGTAGGCACTTCTCATTTTCCATTAATAACTCTCGCAACCGAGAGCACCCGTAGAGTAGCATAGTTGAATAATTCTCCCGCAACCGGGATGAGCGTAGTTAGCCTTTTCTATTCCTTTGCAGTCAGTCAAATAAACCGTCAGTTGCGGTCTACATACCGCAACCGACCATGGTCGGAGCGGGCCAGTCCAGCGTGTCGCAACGCCAGTCCAGCATGGCGGCGCGCCAATCCAGCATGACGCCGCTCCCAATCCAGCGTGTCCTGCACGTAGGTTCTGTCCTCGTGCCAGTGTCAGTCCAGGTCATAACCGTCAGTCATCTCGTCAGTCCGTAGGATAGCTCAGATTTGGTCATAAATTCCCTTAATGGACAGTAATCATTCCGTAATCATTTACCATCAACCGCAGTTCTCTCCGCCGTCGGGTCCGCCCATCTTCCAATGCCGCCGTCAGCAACTGTCATATTGCACACAGGCCTGCGATTGATCTCACGATTATCGCAGGCAAGAATGATAGCAAGAATTAAATGCCGTTATGGAGTCTCATCAACCCCGCGCGTGCCAGCGGATGGCCTAATTTGCATGAAGGCTATCGGCACCGGGATGATGGACCAACTCAGTTTGGAAAGTTCAGCGACTCCCGAGCACTTGCAGCCTCGGAGCACTTAGAACTTAGCAAGAAGCTCCAGACGAATCGTCCAGGTCTATCAGAGACGCGCCAAGCTGCCGAGAGCTGTTCTCTCCGTTCCGGAACTAGTGCTGGATCACAGAATTCACCGGCTCGAATTATCACTGGTCGGCAAGTACGACAATGCACCCTGTATGGACGCCAACTTGTCCTCGGCTGAGTTCCCCCACCTGCATTGGCAGACGTTCATGGAACACCATTATACGCCAGGGAGCAGCTCTAACAGCCGAATGAAGGACAAATTCCGGGGTCTCCAGCAGTCGACGTTGATGAATTTACGCAGTCTCCCTGTCTTCGGCACCACCGGACCAGTTCTGCAATGCACCCGGTTCCTCCTCAGTCGGGTGCAGAACGGGTCCCTATGGTTGAACGAGGAGATTCCAATCCATGCAGCAGATATTAGTCGGCTTACGGGGCTATGTCAAACTGGGGCAGACGTTTCCTCTGCGGGGCAGACGGCCTCCAAGCGCGCCCGGAAATCGGCCGAGGCGGACCTCTACACAAAATATGGTACTCGCCGTGGTGGCAAAGGTGCCAAGATAGATCTGATCAATGTACCAGAAATCCGGTTTGCTTGCTATCTGATAGCGAGCAAGACCATGCGCCATTACACCAAGGGCGAGTGCACCTTAGACACAATTTCTATTGCGGAACACTGCGTCAAAGGGGCCCGATTGAATTGGAGCGCGTTCGTGTTGAAGGAACTCTTCGCGGCCTGAGAAGACAATTACAGACGGACCACCAGTTTTATCTACGGATACTTGCTCCTAGCCTTCGCCATGTGGAAATGGCATGTTCCTCCGATACGGACACCAGCGGAACTCACCGGGAGCCAACCGTTCGCGATGCGATACTCCCCCTGGCAGGTGTACACGGCCCCCAGCAGCAAGCAGGTGAACGCGGAGGCGTTCCGCGAATGGTATGGGAGGATGGTCGATGTGGTGGCCTCTCAGCAGCGGGTACCCCGGAACCTGCTGGATGAATACAGCGAACAAGTGTGGTTTGGCGTTAGCCATAATCACACTTTCATCCGGCCGGCTTGTGTCCCGCACCACACATTTCACATGGCGCCCTTGCGGTTCCAGTTGACCGACAGTATCTTCCACAGAGAGGTTTTAACATGGCCGGGGGTCGTTCGGCACGTTCAGGATGGAGTCATCCGATATAAATTTGATGGGATGCGGGCTGCCCAGCAGCCTGCCGCGACCAGTGCCGGGGAATCTTCCCCAGTCGCGGTAGCGATAACCACAGAGGCAGCAGGGAGCGCAGCGACCCTGCCCGAAGCACTGGTCCCCATTGTGGAGCATATGAACGACCAGGTCCAGAGACTCAACGTGGCCACCCAGGTTGTTTCTAGTAGCGCCCCTATATTTCCCTCTTTTAATGAATTTCGTCTTAATCGGTCACTTGGTCTCTCCAACACTGCTTCCCTCACTTCCCCAATTCCCACTTCCCTGTTCACTTCTGCCACCCCCATCATCACGACAATGGGTGAACTGGGCCCCGAACCCGATTCCTCTGGGCCACCTCCATCCAAGAGGGCCCGTACTGCAGATCCCGTGGTGGACCTTACGGAGGATGATCCACCAGTCATGCCGCCCACAGCTACCTTAATCCCGGAGGAACCGCTGATTGACCCAGAAGATTTCCTCAACCTTCGTTTCCCTCCCTCCTCGTTCACTCCATCCACCGCCCCCTCCACCAGCAGACCACATGCCACTTCCCCCAATCTGTCCACTTCATCAGCCACTGTGTCCGATTCCTTGATCCGGGACCTCTTCGGCGGTGACCACGGGGCGGAGGTCACCTCCAGTACTGCCGCAGTGGTACCCCCCGTTGACCCCGTGGCCACATCCCAGGAGCCCATTGCCACTATATTTGTTCAGCCAGACAGAGTTGGGGTTGATTCAACCAGCCCTTCCACAGCGCCAACCACGCAGCAGGACCGGCCAGAGCCTGATATGGCCATTTCGGTACAACAGCAGACGCCGGTCCACCTTCCAGAGCCTTCAGGCCGAGAAGCGGCCATAGGACCGTCTTCACAGGAACAGACGCCTGAGCAGGGTGCCCCGCGCACAACGAATGCAGAACAACTGAGTCCAGCACAGTTATTTCTGCTCATTCAGCGGGCGGCCGGCAAGGCCGAGCAGATTCATATGGAGCTACAGCGGCGATGCACCGAGCAGGAGAACCAGATCACGGTGCTTACTGAACAGCGCAATCAGCTACTGCAGGAGAAGGCCTACCTCCAGGAACAGGCCAACATTGTTAATCAGGCGCTTTCCAGCGTATGGCCGGAGGCACGGGCTCACAATGCCCCACTCCCTGCTCGCATAGAAGAGGACAGCATAGCTTTACAGGCTCGCCAGCTCGGGGACATCTTCACCACCATTTGCAGAGAGAACCAGGAATTACAAGCGGCGTTGGCCGCACGGCCTACCCTCCCAGATCCACCCGCTGATTATTCAGGACAGGTAACTGCCAAACA